>CABFOW010005621.1:29167-40481 GCA_902141385.1 Timema californicum
TCTCTTCTTCTCTTTGAAAACGATCGTGGCAACGCTGTAGATGAAAGACCGTGGACAGTTGCCAGCAGGTACACGTAGTTCCTTGTTTGACAACAAACAGCGTTACACTACGGCTACCAAACTGTTTAAAATTTTAATTCTTAAAATAATGTTTTAAAGCTCAGTATTAAACTAATAAATTATAAAAAAAATAACTAAAATCAGGAGAAAACTATTATCTAGCCTTGTGTTTTCTTCTTTTTCCAACATTAATACTTACATCCATATTAATATAATTAAAGTAATTATTCATTTTTTTAAATATAAAAAACTAATAGAACAATAAATAAAAATTCTAATCCAAGAAAATTGAAGTAAAAATAGTTCTCCTTTATATAGCAAAATTAGATTTTGAATATATCACTTAATGAGGTCATTATAAGCAAAATAGTGTGAGGCTGAAAATGTGATAGTTTTCATTGTATAATTTAATTAGTATGACTAGTAAATGTTTAATAGAGTCTTCTTTATAGATAATATAAATACCTTTTCATTGGTGAAAACGATTTCAAATCCATAGAACGGTTTTGTCACAATCTCTTATTTAGTATTACCATGTTTTGATGGCTAAACAAGTGTTGACCGGCCTCTTAAACTGTATCTTTATCAGAATTACATATGTTTCTATAACAAACATATTGGGCTCATAAATGTAAAGAGCGATTTTTACCATTAATATTAACTTTGCATTGATTCTTGTGATACTTAATACAACATAGTTTGTTGTATTCTAACGTTTCTATTTAAACAAATATGTTCTTTTCATTCTGGTGAGTAGTTTCTGAATCATAATGGTGAGAGTTTTCTTTAGTTATGTGTGGTTTATAGAGCAGAACTTTATATTCCACTATATAAAAATCTTACTTGATCCTACACATTTACTAGAGTTTGCTTTATCACTTTACTGCCTATATCCTGCCATAGTATAGCATGAATTTACTAGATTGATTAGATATAGAACGGACATTGGTATGCAGTTTTATTATTTATCTTACTTTACTTTTATAAATACTGTTCATTGGAGCTATTTTAATCGTATTAGATTATTTTCTTAAACCATGAAATTTGTGAATTAGTTGCACTATTTTAAAGCATGGATTTTATAAGCATTGCTATATGTATTTTGCTGTGTGAGAGGATCTCTTTATTTGCATCTGTAAACGTTGCTCAAGCTATCTTGAGCAAGGTGTACCAGGAGGGTCGCGTGTGGCTTCCAGCATCCTCTGTGTAACTATCTTAAACCTAGCACAGACACAAACCAGGCCTACACAGTTTATAGAATCATTAAGAGGAAATTAAATAATATTCCCTGTGTTTTTCAGAATGACTAGTTCTTCAGAAGCTGGAACGTTATTATAAGTCACGGAGTCAAAAATGTCAACTTTAGAAGCGCCTGAAGGCAACTACACCAAACTTTCAGAAAAATTGAGGCGGGCGACACCAAACCGCATTCAATGTTCTTTCTTTTGTGGAGGACGGCAATGCAAGTATGAGAACTCAGCAAACTGGGATCAAATACATATGGCTATTAATGGCATATTTTCACACTGGTAAATATTGATTTGGTGATTTTTATTTATGAGGGTTTACTTCTGAAGTAATTAAATTAGGTAAATAAACACTTTTTGCTAAATAGTTAATGCTTTTATCAAATTCTTTAAGGGATTTATAGACACTTTTATTTCTATTAGTTTGAATACTGTATAAAAACAACGAAGACAGTATTTATGTGATTGTTCATTATCAACGAAAGGGTTGTGCTGCAAATCTTGTACTCACAGGTCGCACACAAACCAGACCAAGTGGCGTCCTCCGTGTACGAACGAGGAGGCTATTTCTTTGGTATGGTCCACTATCTTTAATTCTTATGCGACAAGGATTTGTTGGTCTTTTCAGTCCAGATCAACTCAATATATCTGAAAGTCAATAATCCAAACAGTGTGTACAAATGAAATATTTGCAAAGTCCTTGGATGATTGCTTTGATTAATGTCTTAAGTATTTTACCACTTATATTAACTGTATTAGATACATCCTACTGATGTGTTCCCTAAGTGTATGTTTTTGGAATTAAAATTTATATATATTTATCCGTAACCGTTAATAAACAAATACTGAATCTTAACAAAATCAACCATCACATCCTATAAAATTATATATATATATATATATAAGTCAAATAGCCATAGCTATTATTTATGCTTTTAGTGAGGATTACTCCATCTATATATATTCTTAAAATTGAAAAATGACACCTGGACACGGGAATCGAACCCGGGACCTTTGGCTTAGAACGCCAATGGTCTAATCACTGAGCCATCCAGGAATTGTCCCGTGACCAGTATTGGACACATAACGCTATATATATATATAATATATATCATAATATATCATATATATAATATATATCATATATATATCATATATAATATATATCATATATATATGATATATCATATATATATCATATATATAATATATATCATATATATAATATATATCATATATATATGATATATCATATATATAATATATATCATATATATATGATATATCATATATATATGATATATATGATATATATATAATATATATCATATATATATATGATATATAAATAACGTAATGTTTGAAATATTTTTTAAATTTATTCCTAGATTATATTTTAGTGGTTGGAGTCAGTGAACGATCCAAACTCATATACATACTAAACGAGCAATAAAAATTCATTAATTATATAGCATGTTCCCTAGTTGGGTATATTCTGGCTGAAAGATCGCAGTGTCAATAATCGCTTGGCTTCCTGGCAAGGGATATATAAAAGGAATACTAAACAGAACGTAAATAAGCATCCTGCCGATAGAAAGAAGCATTATTGAAGTAGAGAGAGAGAGAGAGACAGAAAGGAATACTTTATGAGAAGAAAGAGATGAAACTTTACCTAGTAAAAGAGAAAGGACTGAGTTAAAAAGATGTTATGCCCTTTTACTTTATACCTTGTTTTAGCCAAGTCGTATGTCTTTCTTGCCATGAAAGACAAAACCTTATTAGGGTGGGAATAATAAGCGAACGTTCTTACACATTCATGGAAAAGTATGAATTTAATGAATTGCACACTTGAGTGTTTAAAGGCAAACCATAACTGTAGACCTTTTCTCATCCTTGATTAATCATACAAGTTTGAATGGATATATAATGAAAAATAGCGAAAATTATTGAAGGTCTTGCCCGAGATTCACACCAAGTCGGAAACAGCCATTACTAGTAGTTTCGTTAATATCCTAAAACTGTTGAATTCAAATTAAAAACAACATATAAGAAAAAAACTTATTTACCGTTTTTATATATATATTACACTCCAATTAGTTCATGGGCCTGGGGTTCAGTCATTACCAGTCAGCGGAGGAAGGCTCATTATGTTTTTTATGTTCCTAAAAGTGTATTAAGAAGTAAAATGTATTATATCATTGCACAACTCTCGGCAATCTGTGTAATGAACACCATTTTCCAAAATGGTGCCGACAGCCTTAATGTTTCATTTCAAAGCTTTTGGAAATGTTGGTTACTAAGATAAATTGATTTTTTTAAATCTTAAATATAAAATAATCAGCTACAATAATAAGCAAATAAAGTTTTGATAAATTAAATGGTTTAAAAATTATATAGTATCAAAGTCAAAAGTAAATAAATATCTCACTTAAATTTTATGTTTAATAGCTTATATATAACTTGTGTACGAGTCATATTTTCTAGAATAAATGTAGTCAAACCTACCTTGTGTACTTGTAGTATCATGGCTGTCAACATGGACGGAAATTACACGTTCTTGAAACGGCAGACATGTATTGTGTGTATGGAGCGACTATAGGCGATTTAGCTATTTAATCCATCATGATATGTGCATTCGTACAATTGTCATTGTACTATTGGCAGCATAAAGCCCTCCCGAGTCAAAGGCGGCTGCGTTATTTGATATCTCGTGATCTTAATTGATTACTAATATGTAGCTGATTATTTGCGCACGTCCATTACATACTCTGCCTTAAAGTATGAGTGAAGAATGACCCTTGTCACGGGACGACTTCTGGATTGCTCAGTGGTTAGAGCAATGGCATACGAATCCAAAGGTCCCGAGGCCAATTCCTGTGTACAGGTGTCATTTTTTTAATTTAAGGAATAATAATACGAACAAAAATGTTGGACTACACAAGTTGATAACGTCAAATATACAAATGTTTACGTTATCTAGTCAGCTAAGTCTATAGCTAAGGTACAAACCCAAAACTAACTCGATAAAAGCCAAAGAATTTTCCCATCCAACCAATATATTTACTATTTACAGGGACATTGTGTATACTCAAATCGTGGGTGACATTGAAGCACCACTTATACTTATCGTTGGAGTCGACAGCATAAGTTGCGTGTACGGTTTACACAGGACCATCACCATTGCTTAGACGGAAAATTGAGAGTTTGGAAGTAAATATAAAGACATATACTAGTGAACCTGTTTCATTAGAGTTTGGAAAAGTTTGCATGCAACTCGATTTTTGTCACTGCTCAAATTAACTGTCTGTATCAAAAATACTACATCAACTATGTGAAAACAGGAATATCTTCTATCTACACAGAGTTCCTCATTGACGTGGGCGTGGAATAAGGTAGCTTTTTCAGCGTCTCATTGAAGAACATAGTACCGTTATTTATAATCAGAGCTAAAAACCATTGGAAAACAGGTGCTTCATACAAGAATCATTGTGCTTTTCGATGACACCAATCAGCGTCGTAGATCAGCTTCGTCAGAAGCACTACGACAGCGTTCTAGCGATTCTGGACATAAACTTACACAAAAGGCAGTGCAAAATATTGAAACACTGATAACCAGCTCAAGCTAAAGGGCGTCATAATAAGCATCTACGTCAGTCTTCTATCACTAAGCGACGTAAAATGGTCACTAAGAATATGAAAGAGGCAGTAGTTACGGGTATTTTCAGTTTAAATGTATTGTCTACACCCCTAGTCCTGAGAGTGTGCCTGCATCAAACTCTATCTTTTTTTTCCATACCACTGATACAAACCAGTCTCAAGCGTGGTAAATGGATCCAGTACAAACCTGTCTCTTCCATCACGAATGATTTACCTAACGAATTTACCGTTAAAAGTCAAGGGAAAATCTATATTTTTATTTCACAAACCATTCTGTGTCCTAGGGTGAATATCGTGAAACCCGATGGTGGCAATTTCAATTATGTGGATCAAATCTCTCCCGTCAACAACTGGTTGCACTCAATATTCACGAAGGTGAAAGAGTTTTTAAACCAAAAACTAGTCTTAGCGTCCAGCAATAATTATCCATACAGATCATACATTGAGGCACTGCTCAATTACAAGAGCAAGTCCAAAAGAACGCATCTGATTTGTGGCCTATGGTATGAATACTCCCCCAACATGTTTGAATCGTTCAACAACAGCAATAACAAGGGATTTGAGGTTTATTTTAGTTTCTCTGCAAAGTTTAAGGTTGTGGATCTTTAGATATTAAACCAATAAAAATACATTTTAAGCCGTAACCACGTTCCAGAGATGGATTTGGTCTTATAGCTGCCCCTAAAATGACCCAGTTTTAAGTACCATTCGTCGAAGCCAGTCTTTTAGTGCGACGTGTCAAGTAGCGCCATCTGGCCTGTTTACTAATGCCAAGGCTTTTTACGTCAGTCCCACAAGTATCTCATCACTTAAGTGGAAATAAAATTGCTCACCAATCCTTCATGTGTGTAAGGAAAATCACTGGAGAGTTTATTAAAGGGACAACTAATTAAACAATCCATTTTGAGATTTGTATCCAACGCGGCGTTCAACGGAGACGTTGCCAAGAAACAGTTTAGATTCCAAACTTACAATATTATTAATCATTTCTCCCTGATCCTGAACGAGGATCAAGTGCCTTTCAAACCTTTGCAGCCCGATTTCTTGAACGGCAATCACGCCATGTCCTACCACACGCTGTTTTCTTCAACGGGTATCCATTTCATAAGTGAGGGTAGTGACACCACACAGGAAGCTTACGCAAACGTATACCATCTCATGGCTTTTGACCGCACACCATATCTGTCTGCCCACATGACTTTGTATTGGAATTTGACGCAGTATGAATCTCATAGCACCGAAGTGAGCTTCATCCGGGCACTAATAGAACCGTCAACTGTATCATGTACGGTTAATTTGTCAACATTATCACCATCGACAAGAACAGAAACGTGGTGTAGGATTTTGGGAGTTAATTTAAGCGCCATCCTGACACATTTCCTAGTCATTTTAATCATGGTTGTCATCGAAGATTAAAGATAAATTGCAACAAAGAATTTATTGTCGAGGAACTGATAATTTTATCACTATGTGGCACAATACTTCACCTGTTCAAACCCCTTTATGACTACTAGAAACTTTTACATGCGACTAAAAAAAACTAGCCAACTATATGGTCTACAAACGGTATGGAATTCCTTGGGGAAAAGGTGATATAGATTACATATTGATATAATCCCTCCTATTCCATGCCATGCCACACCCCGTTTATAAATTATTTACGTCAAAGAGGTGGTAAATAATATGTTTCAAGTCAAATAAACACCATCGCCGATCCTATATCTGCATGACAGAGGATGTTCGTAATTGAAAACGTTTAAATTGGGTCGCACCACATGCATCGCACATATCTCTATATGGAATTTATGTTCAGCTTCCATCATTTGGGGTCTTTTGAGACTTTCTAAATGAATATGGACACGCACACCATGTAAACAAGCCTGTGCTTGCGTTCTCCACATTCGTGTGTTTTCCCTGCTGATAAACTACCAAAAAGAATATCACGCCCTACTGCCATCGTCATCCATACGGACATGAACACCTAGCTTGGTGAGCACAGGGTCGCCATCTTTATCGACAAGATTGGTGTGGGAGAGTAATTGACAACTATGGGTGTATTCAACTTATTGAGTCGCATTTGGCAATTATATGCAAAAACGTTTCCCGTTTGTATCATAATATGGTGCAACTTCAATGCACATCCTCAGACGTCTGTGGCCATTAATGTCTCATATATCTTCTGTACCGCACCCAGAACATTCCAACGAAGACTTTCATGGCCCTATTGAGACTCACCCATCAAACAAACAACTACGCCAATGTTTTAAAAGGTTAAAGCGCATGTTTCAAGACGCCCTCGTGCTGTCGCCCCTCAAGATGTTGCATCCAACCATTATACTATCGGTCTCCCCCCTCCATTTATGGTGGCTATAAACGATTGTCCTGATAGCGATTCACACATAATCTTAATTTATCTCCTGGCAGCCGTCGAAGTTATCACACACCATGGAAAGCCAACAAGTACCCCAATCTGTTTGCAGACGCAAACCATGGTGAAACCACTCGCCATATTTAGTTTTTTCAACACTCTGTTTTCGCTGGACGAAGTTGACGCCAAACGAGTCATCGCCTGTACGGCTGTCAATAACAGTAAAAAAAATATGAAGGAAACTGCGGGTTGTAAAATATTACGTCAAAGATGTTTTTAATGTTTAGAGTAAAAATAGCTCTACAAATAATGTTTTCCAAAATGTATGGTAAAATACAAGAATCTACTTCATTTGTATGCAATATTTTCTTATACATTGTAGGAGATGATCAAAAAAGTAAGTAAAAATTGTTACAAGCAGACCCGGTTTCCTCTGTTTGAAAATTGTGTTTCATGATAAGCAAGTAAAAACAAAATGATGGCTGTTTACAAATAAAAATTTGTTTGAAATTTATATATGAAATGTATTTATTGTGATTAACAATAAGTTATGTTTGTACTTAGTAGTATTTTAGTAGTATTCCACTCTTTAATACACTATATGAGAAAGTGTGTACGAATGTGCCATTTATTATATTTATATTGCCTATCTATAAATTAATTAATGTATTGACGAATAATAATTGTATTATAACATATATTATTTTGTGACTAGTAAATTATTTTGTATCTTATTTGCAGGGTAACTGATGATGTTTTAGCGATGGCAAGACCTAGCACTGAACTTATTAATAGAATTAATCTTATTGAAAAGTTTAAAAGGTAAGAATGGCTATTAATATATCTTACGTATATTTGTTAAAACAATTAACCTAAAATATCATTACTATTATTTCTTGGAAGCTTCGGATTTAAGCAAAAAGGGTGGCTTAGCGTTGATCACTTTTGACTTTGACTCGATAGATAGGAGATATTATATTCCCAGTTGGGTACGTTTGGAATGGTTTTTTCCTTACAGCACATGTTCTCATCTCTTACACAAGGGAACTTTGGTTCATTTGTTTAAAACTACCCTCCTCATTTTGTTTCCTTATATGAGTTAATATAGTTCTCAAATATACAGAACACTGACACTTAACGTAAGATAAAAAAAAATCATGGACTTTGTACACCATTGTAATAGCCACTAGACCAAGGATGGACAAACTATGGTCCTCGGGCCAAATACGCCCCATCCGTCGGTGTGTTCACTCCACCCCACTGGACAGATAAATAATTAAAATATATTGCCTTGTGAAGAAGACTTTTTTAAACACAACTAAACGGTATTTTTATTCAAACCATGCAAAAAGCAACATTTCCAAGCTTGGTAAATCATGTAAAAAAATATATGACATTGTTTGCTTCTTCGTATTAGTTCTAACAAGTGTTTCAAACCATGAAACTTAGGTAAAGTGGTTTAAAACCAACTTATTGATGACCATCTGTGTTTTCTCTTGAGAATCACCTGACAGTTCCACTCATCTCACATCCCATCAAAAAGATCTTCTGAACGAACATAAAAACATACTAAGCTACTGAGGTATTTATGATTGTTAAACATTATAGGCCTATCAATGTATTTAAATTTAATCATGTTAGTATATTATGTGTATTTATCATAGTTTTAAATTAAGTTTGAAGAAAAAATAATTAAAGAAAGTTTTTGGCCTGCCAACTTATTTAATAATTTTATTGGTCCCTCTTGTAAGTAATTTTGCACAATCCTGCACTAGATTATAAACAAATTCCCTAATTCTCGTGACCATAAACTACAATGGGTTTGAGCAGTAAATCGTAAATATGGTGCTCATTGGTGTATTGTGGTTAAACATAAACATATATATATATATATTGTTATTTGAATGAGTTAAACAATGTGAAATATTATTTTAGAAAATTATTCTACATTTACTTCTTATGAAAATAATTTGTATTTTTTTTAGATAGAGCCTTTAGGAAGGTTCTCCATTTAAATGTGCATTTAAAGCCACACCTTTTATGGTAACTAGTACTCTCTACTCCTTACCTTTCATACAATTTGAACTGATTGGGTAACAAACAGTATTCCTGCCTCACTTCTCTTCCTATCTCTACGCTGTTGATCTCTCCATCATCCTTATCTAAACCTCCTAAACTGGATCAGACGTTAAGGTATAATAAAATTGGGCCTGCAATAATCTAGATTTAATTCAAAGTCAGGTGGGATTTGAGAAAATTAGTTTCTAATTTATTTTTATAGCTACCACTAATTATTAACAATTATTATATAACTCATGATTAAATAATCAATACTTTGATATAATACAGTATTGTACATATAGTACAGCATTATAGTCCATCACTATGTAGACTATATTACTAGAAGGAATAGGGTAGAGATGAGAGTAAAACGCAAGCCATACTAGTACTCGAATAATCACGGCATGTATCAATACTTGTTTATTTACCATCAGATATAAGAACGTAGGTTATTAAAATCACCACATTTCCACTATCGTACTTAGATTATGATGTATGGCTCAGTACAATGACAGAATGATAATAGTCATACAATTAAGAGTGTTGGAGAGCGATCGTGATGCTCATCACTGGCTGGAGGAGCAACTGGATGCTTTGCTCGACCGTATCCAAGATCACAGAGTCAGTTCCGAGGATCACGTAGGACAGGAGCTTTTAACCTTTCAATGATTATCGACCCCCAATGGCTTGAACAATATTTCCCCATACTGCCTCAACCAGAACATCAAAATCAACACCACCACCAGTCCTATTAGGTACCAGTATGACATCGAAATATGTCACTATCTTTATTTTACTTTATATAATATAGGTCGTTTATAATAGAACTGCTTAAAGAAAATCATAAGGATTTTATTATATCTATGATATAAAACGGCAAGATCACAAATACATAAACCGTATTGATAACGGTGAGATTAAAAAAAACAGAGATCGAACCCCATACCCCATTATTTGTCTCCTATACTCCCAAGGGATATGGATACCCCTGATTACGAACCCCTGGCGTAGGACAATTATTAAGCTGTGCAAACTCGATGCCAAGGCCTGTCGCTATGCAATTTAACCGTATGGATTAGCTATACAGCTACAAAGAAAGGGCTATGTTCCTAACATCATCCCCACTGTATATTAAATTGGACCACTTTAAAGATCCCCAAGATAGTGCACGTTATTGTGTAAGCTCTCTTCTGCAGCCACACATAGTCACAAAATTCATGGAATGGTTACAGTTTAAAATGGTGATGGCACACTATGTCTCAGTCGTTTATTGGTCACCGCCAAGGCTCTGTGTGATATTAACAGAGAACAGGAATCTAAGGACATGAATAACTTTAAGCATTTAAAACGAAGGGTCGCTATATTTAAAAAAAACTCTGATAAAGTATGCTGCGATGCACGTGTGAACCCTTTGCAAGTTAGGGAGTCACTGAACTGAAACAATTTCACACAAACTGTATCATTTGCTAATCTACATGAGTTCTAAGATCATTTCTATCCTAATATAATATCCGTAAACATTTCAAAAACATATACACATTTCCTATTTCTTAGACATTTCCTAACATATGACTTATAAGAACTATAAATGAAAAGAATTATCCCTTTTGCCACGAGCTACACCCGATACCATATTTTCACTTATATCACACGTGATCAGTGCAGGCGGACTGAGCCGGGGCGTCGATGGCTAAGCCATGGGAACATACATGCCCGAGTGATAAAGAAGAATCTATCAACGACTAGAATATTCTAATGCCGTTGGGTTAGATGGAGACAGATACTCCATATCCTTTTTCCACGTCATCCCTCGCTTTTTTTTTTGTCGACCTCTCCTTTTTGGGTTTCCCCTGTTGCCGACACCACCCCACTTGCCAACAATTACATTGACAAGATGGGGAGGTTTTGGCTGATTTGATAT
>CABFOW010005622.1:0-40424 GCA_902141385.1 Timema californicum
CCATTACACATTAGCGTAAGTGCGTATAACCCAAACGGGTAGTAAGACGTGGTGCTAATAATAATAATAATAATAATAATAAAGTTTAAGGAAACGGGGTTTAGTACACTGTGGGTGAGCTGCTGTTGAGTTTTACAATCGCAGGATGTGATTGTAATAGATTATTGAACTGGTTAAAATGCAGTCTAAAATATTCCCAGAACTTTGTCTCATTACTTAAAATATGTCTATTAATTAAAATATTATAGCACCCTTCCTCGTAGTATGCCGCAAATATGTGTTCATCTTTTGTATTTTCCTTCTGCTGTACAACCAAATAAAATGGATTTCGTTGTCCGCTTCTTCATCCTTTAAGATATCCAAGAAGGTACTGAACATAAACTTAAGTTTTCTCACACTGTTTCATAAATTTAATCATTTCTTTTTACCAATTTCGAAACAATATTTTAAACATAATTAAAAGGATTTATTCTCAGTTTTGGAATGTTATTTATGATGTGTAATAAAATGCATAAACATATATTTTAATACAGGCATCGTATTTACCCAAAAAAAAGAAAATACCTGTACATTTTTATATATATTATAAATTATTTTATTAATTTTTTATCGTATTTCGAAATATTTAACTAAATGAAATATTTTTTCCGCTGCGTGAGTTCATCATTGTAAGGAACTTGTTTCCGTCACGATCAACCACATGGCTTAAACTCGTTGGTCACCATTTTGAAACTATTTATTTAGAGCTTTTGTGAAAGGGCTGTAAATAGTAATTTTTTTAAGTGGAATAAAACGATATACAAGCTTTATATTACCATACGTTTTCATTACAGTTATCCTAAGTGATATATGACAGGTGTTGGGGTAGGGTTGGATCAGGAATTATTTCTAGTCACATTTTGAGCTGTCATAAAAGTAAACTAAGGTCGTGAACGCATTGTACTTTAATTCATCCCAAAATCAACTGGCAACTGCAACTTGATTCACATCTTGGAAAACACCCCATGTGACTGTCACATGCAACTAGTGTTACGGTCTGTTGCGGCTGAAGCCGCAGTCACAGGTAATTGATGGGCCTTGGACATCGTGTATTAAGGCATCACTCTCAAAATAGACCAAAGTGCTGATGAGGAGATTGTGGTTCGATACCAGTCAGCTATAATGAGGATGGTTTTTCCATAATGATTTCCCACTCTTTTTTAAATGTAAAATCAGGTAAACTTCCTCTAGATTTAAGGTTAATTATCCCTAACCCATTATCGTATTTAGTACATAGGCGTACAACCTGAAAGTTTAGTAAGATGGGGTGTTAAATAGATATCATGAGTGAAACTTTTAAATGCCCTACAACTTATTTAAAGACTATATTTGTAGCTATTACCTGTAGTAAAAAAAAGAAAATTATCACTATCTCTGTGTTTAGAATATTAGTCAGTCTTTTCTCAATATGGTTTTAATGCTCTGTTTTGACTGTATAAGTTAGCCAGGCAATCCTGTTTTCACAGAAGTATCTTAGCCTGTTACTCAGATAAGTATTAATTTAAATGTTCACTAATCGGAGTGTCCTTCTCCATTACCGCCACCTGAACTTTTGGGTAGACGCGTAAATAATAATTCACGACCAGATTAGGTTATAGCTATTGCCTTTGATCCCTAGCCCAAATATATACAATTCTAACAAAAGAAAATCCTTCACCACAATAATCTTTATTCCAAAAAAATAAAGTTCTACCCCGTCCAAACTCCCGAACGTAGCGCACCATCTCTAATAAATCGTATTATTGGCAGAAAATAAAACTGTCTCCTGTCTCCCTTATCACAAGATAAAGAAAATCCTTTTCTCCCATGAAACCCACTAATAAGCATAATTAATGACCCAACATGTTCAACAACAAATCAATGTGTAGGTTCCTATAGATTAGTTTCTCCGATTTTACCTTATGTAAAAAATAATTATAAAAGGATGGTTGCAGCTGTCACCTGAAAAGATTGAGAAACCAATTAGTAAAAATAGAACACTAGGCTGGGATCAGAAGCCCAATTCAAATTCACCAGCCACCTACAAGAGATTAAACATTTATCATTGCAATCACCGACATATGAAATTGTGACCTTGGTAGAATCGTTAGAGAACAAAGTGTGTTTGTGGGCTAAAACAGGGGAGGAGTTCAAGATTCCTTGCGGCTACTATTGGGTGTTCCTAAAATTCTCTTTCTCTCCAGTTTTGATACAGTCTCCTCTAGAGATGAAAAAGCACAATAAAAGGAGCCCCTTATTTCTCACTGGAGCCATATTTAGCTCGGCACTACTCACTAAACTTCCCGGCTCTCATTCACCGACAACGATTTTGTCAGTGTATGTACAAGCACCCTGAATGGTGTTGGTGTCGACAACGATATTTGCGCTGACAATATCGGTACGTGTACAACCGCTCTAGGATGGAGTAGGGCCAGGTTGGCATCAACTTGGCCTCACCCAATGATTTTGGCTTATAGCTTCCACAAAAATGCAGCACTAACGAAATTTTTGTGTTTATTGAGCAGCACTAACGTAGCACAAACGATTGCACTAGGTTCGGTCGTTAGTGATTTCATGGGTGGGGCCAAGTTTATGCACCTGGTTAATATTGAAATTACAGCTCTATACAGAGTTTCCACGTCACATCCCGCTGGGGGAACAAAACAAAACCATAATATACAGGGCGAGTATTAATTTGCGAATACAGTCATTGACACAATATCATCAGGTGGTTAGTTATCAGTCAAAATCACACTTTGCAAAAAATCCGTTCATCCAATAACTTTTGAGAAATACTACATTAAAGTTAGAGAGGGTGACGTTGAAACACGTCCTGAAATTTACTTCAAACATGTAATATATTAGTTCACAGTAGGTGTTCAAAGGCTGATCCTCGCATGGCTTTGCTTTGCCCTTAACGGTGTATGGACTTGGTGTGCAGGTGGCTAATTATGTCGACTGTGTTGTATATTGATTGATATTTAAATGAATGTGAATGAGAAATTGGTAAAATTGTCTTTAAGTGTTTAGATTGATATCGGCACAAGCTTCGCGAAATCTTTCAGTTTAATCTCATAAATACGTAGATGATCTACGTATAAGTAATCAAAACACTATTTTGTAACGCCCGAAGAATCTATTACCACTTCACTATTTCTTATATTCTAGAGACGAACGTTGTTAAAATGCCACTAGCATTATAATTAATAATTTAATGTCTGCCAATTGTATTAAAAATGAATTCTGAGTATATTTATATATTTATTTACTCATTTCAAAGTAAAATATAAATATTTCTATCTCATAAACTACATAATATTGTTAGCCATATTTGCCATGTAAACATTTTAATTTGTTCCTCCATCACGTTATGTTGTTGCAATATTTGAAGTGAAATGATATACATGCTTTTATGGGGTTTTTTTTACAGGAAGCACGATGAAATTCCTATCTACAACTCCGTAGGAGGTAATAGTTACAATTTTCATGAATGTGAAAAGATAATATTTCCGAGGATACTTGAAAGACCCTTATTACAATCTATCTGGTACCCTTGGGCGATGACCTTTCAAAGCATATTCTTGTACCGTTTATTGGCCATCTTCCTCCACGTAATACCAGCAGTACTACTGGACGGTTTGTTATGGATTAAGGGAAAGCCTCCCATGTAAGTTTATGTATTAGGAAACTTTTATATTTATTAATATACTTTATCGAAAATAATGTTTATGTTAATAATATGAATAATGGTTAAAGTAGAAAACTAACAAATCGGTCAACTGGGAGGAGAGGACCTTATAATTAAAGAGGAGTGTGACTAAGTTACTCCATAAAGGCATTTTAAAAAGTTATATCTCTTATTACAACTAACCGACCAAATAATTATTCAGGGAGGGAATAGTCAATGGCTCGGCCATGTAATCCTCCAAAAGTATATATGTGTGTGAATCATATAAATCAATTATTTTATTTTTTAATGTAAGGGAAGGTGGGTAACAATTGGGGTACACTGAGACTAACAGTGATATAATGATTAAATTAGAAAATTATTTCATGAAAAGTAAATAGGCTTCCATGTTTTAAGAAATAAAAGATTTTTACTAAATAAAGGTATATTTTTAATATATGAAGTTATAAGACTAATTGAAATTTAAAATTTCAAGGTAAAATTATGTTGTATGAGTGTGAATACCAATTAAAACTATAATTCTAAGGTAAACTATTACAAACATTAATTAATATGAGACTAAAGAATAATCTTTAAAATTCAAAATCTTAGGTATTTTAAGAAATGTTCAAAGTGTAATTAATTTAAAATTTAACATAAAATTATCATAGAATATTAATTTCAGAAAAATTTATTCCAAATGAATAATATAAATGCTGACGTTTTTGTTGAACCCAAAACTTTTGGCGGTGGTAAAACATTGTTAATATATTTTAACTGCAGTGATGCAAAATCTGGTACAGTCGGTAAACAAAACAGATTATCTATCTTCACACTTTTACGAAAGGAGCTTGCACCTAAGTCACTATTTTCGTTTTTATACATTTTGAATTACCTTTCCTATGTAATATATAGTTATTTAAATTCTACTGGGTCTTTTGATAACTCTTCAAATCCTTGAGGATCCTCAAAATATTCTAGGCCATCAGATGAGTCATCGTACTCAGGTTCAATGTAATTTTCACTAAACAAACTCTGATTTAATTTCTTTTGTTTTTTCCTTAATATGATACTTATTTTCTTTGTCTTTTCTGATTTCTTCCTTTATTGATGTATTCTTAGCTATTATATTTTTTCCTTTCATTACTGAATTTTTTATTACTACTAGGAATGTATTTTGTATATCCTCTTAATTATTCTGGAGAAACAGCAAAACTGGATGGCGATGTGGTTTGATGAGGTCTAATAGAGTATGATGTTATACTGTGTTCAGTATGTGGTGAGTTCATATTGAAGTGAAGGCTAACTGAGGATGTTGTTGTAATGGGTTCCGTGATGGTTGAGTTTACATTTGGTTGAAGAATTACGGAGGATGTTGTTGAAACGGGACCAGTCATTAAGTTCACAGTGAGTTATTTTCCTGAATATTATTTTCAGAATTTTGAATTGTACTGTTAGGAGGTGGTCTATAAGTAACTGGACTCGACATGAAATCAGCATCTGTGAACATTTGGTCGTCAAATGGATATATTTCTGACCTATTTAATCTAGCTGTTATATTTTTTTGTATCATCGTCTTTAAATGAGCTTCTCCAACACAAGCTGCCACTTCATAAATAGTTAAATTTTGGCCAGGTTGTCTGATCATCCAAGAGCTTCTCCAACACAAGCTGCCACTTCATAAATAGTTAAATTTTGGCCAGGTTGTCTGATCATCCAAGAGTACACAGCAGCAATGTAGGCTGTGGTGAAAGGTCCGATAACCCCAACATCAAGGGGTTGTAATTTTTCGGATGAATGGGGTGGTATAGTCAAAACTGTAGCATCATTCTCTTTTTCTAAATCTAAATCTTCAATTTAGAGATGACGCTCATGATTATCATAAATTAGAAACTAGGACTGCTTTTAGAATCAAGATAATGTTTAATAAAATTATTCATAGTTTCTATAAATACATCACAGGTCATCCACCCACTTACAGTTTTTAGGCCCAAGGAATCTGCTAGTGCACCTATGATCATGTTCTTCTTGAAATGCTATCTGGGAAATATAATTTTTGGAGGAAAAGCATTAACTGCTAAATTTATAAAGCAGCATATAAGCAGCATGTAACCTGAACCCCCTTTTTTCCACTTGTTGCAACATTTACTTGTTTAATACCCTTTTCAGCAATGACCTTTTGAGGCCTTTGAACAGTTAAAGTGCTGGTTTCATCTGAATTGAACACTCTTTTTCCATCTGAAAAATACACGGGGTGAACACATCATCTCAACACCAGTTCTGTGAGTCTTACTACAATATTGTTGGAGACCACTGTAGGGCAGGTTAGGGATGGACATGGTGCTATTCAGAAGGTTAGAGTGTTGATAGATTGTGCGTCACAATCATCATTTATTACTGAAGACTGCTCATCGGATGTGCCTGCCACGTTACAATTTGAAAATTCCGATAAGAGGCATATTTCAGTCAATTATGCAATCCAACAAGGGGGTTGTGATATGTGAGGTGAAACTGTGTGGTGTTTATGGTCCTCAGTTCATCACCAAGGCCATCATTCTAAGTAAAATCACATCGGCAATGCCATCAAGCATGCTTTCTAAAGATATGTTTCAGGAGTTTGCTCATCTTCAGCTAGCTGATCCTCATTTTAATGTACCAGGGCCGATTGATATTCTCCTAGATGCAGATGTATACCCCTAGATCTTTTATGGTGGATGGTACTCAACTTCATCTAATTGTCCCTCAGGATTGCAAAGCATCTTTGGCTGGATCATAATTGGTCGAATAGGACCTCAAACTCTTATAGCTTTTAGAGTCTTATCTTTTTTTATATTTAACTGAAACATCGATTGAAAGTGATTTACGACGCTTTTGGGAGGTGGAATAAATACCTGTGACTAAAAACATTGACCCTAATGAAGCTATATGTAAGGCTCGCTAAGGGACAACAAACACTCGTGACAGTTAGGGTAGATACATTGTTCGGCTACCTTTCAAGGATGAACAACCAGAGTTGGGAGAGTCACGTCAACAGGCAGTCAAGATACTCACTCAGCTGGAACGTCAATTAGCTCGTTACGTTATTGAAGTAACAGTATGTGACCTTTCCAAAGGAATATGAAGAACTCGGTCACATACAGTGCATTGAATCATCAATGATCCAGAACATTAAATACTATATCCCCCATCATTGCATATCTAAGGAATCTAGTTCAACCACCAAAATTAAAGTGGTATTTGACGCTTCTGCAGTAACATCATCGAGTCAGTCACTGAAAGATACATTATTTAATGATCCCAAACTGCAAAAGGAAATCGTGGTAATAGTTATGAATTTTCAATTTCATCCCATTGTGCTCACCACTGATATAATCAAGATGTATCGACAAATACTTGTCACTCCAGGTGACTGACGTTACCAGGTGGCGCGAATCCCCTGATCAAAAGATTCAAGAATATCAATTGAATACTGTGACTTATGGTGTATTTTCAGCTCCTTACTTAGCGATGCGATTTATGGGTCAACTCGCTTCTGATGAAATCTTCGGTACCCTCGTGATGGCCAGGGCCTTGTTAAGAATATTTATGTTGAGGACATAGACACAGTCATGTGCGGATTCAGTGTAATCTGCTCTCAGATTACAAACCGAATTGATTGAATTGCTTATCCTAGGAGGCTTCCAACTTAGTAAATGATCTAGCAACCAACCTGAAGTATTAAAGGGGATACCAAATGAACAGCGTGAAGTTCTTATCATGTTTGAAGAAGATGGATAACAAGTAATTATGATATTAGGGTTGGAATGGGACCCCACATAAGATTCATTCTCTTATCATGTACATCCCTCTGAGGTTACAGTAACGAAGAGGACAGCTTCTCAAATATTGATAGGATATTTGATCCTGTGGGTTGGCTATTTTCAGTGGTGTTCTGGGCTAAGGCATTAATGCAGACTTTGTGGACCCTAAGACATGATTGGTATAAACCACTTCCACCAGAGCTTGGACAATGGTGGCAAAGGTTTCTTACACATGTCAAGATCAACAGATTCATATCAACTAGTGATGCTATTTATTGTCAACTTCATAGTTTATGTGATGCAACTATCAAAGGATATATAGCAGTCGTCTATCTTCGAACTACCACGTGTAATGGAAAAATTTAAGTTAACAACCTTATCGCCAAGTCAAGAGTAGCTCCTGTTAAGGGTTCATCTCTTCTAGGATTGAGCTTTGTGGGGCTCTGCTCCTAGCCACACTTATGGAGTGGGTGCAGCTGAACCTTGAACAACGATTATAGGTGTCAATTGTGTATATTTGGTCATATTACACCATCAATTTTTGGCATGGATTCAAACGTCACCCTATCTTTTGAAAACATTATTTGTCAACAGAGTAGCCCAAATTCAAGTAGCAGTACCAGCACAACATTGGAGAGATGTCCCAACTAATTCAAATACGGATCATTGTGCATCCAGAGGCTTACATCCTGAAGAGTTGTCAAATTTACACATCTGGTTTACAGGACCAGAGTGGCTGAAACAACCCCTTAGTAGTTCGCCCAAAGCTCCCTGGTGTGACTTGCCAGGTAGAGCTACCTGAGTTAAAGATTGTAAAAGTTATCAGTCTAGTAGCATAAATGAATACATAGTGGGTTAATCTGGTCAAACACTTTTCACCATGGGTAAAACTGTAATGAGACATTGAATTTTTAGAATGGTTTATTCAGAGCTCCAAAGTAAAGAATCAAGATATTTGTAAAGGCCCATTTTTGTCCAAGGAGCTCAAGACGGCCCACATGCTATGTATCAAACAAGTTCAACAACAGGCGTTTGAGTTAGACTGTGAATAAATAAAGAAGGACCGGGAATTTTCACCCCACGTGTGGGGCCTATACCCGTTTCTCGACCAGGATGTCTTACTGAGGGTAGGAGGTTGCTTGCGACACTCTTTCCTGCGGTATGACACAAATCATTCTCTTCTGTTGCCGAAAAATAGTCACATCACCGATATCATTGTTGATCACCACCATATTTCTCATTTTCAATCCGAACTTCGAACAACCCACTTACTCATTCAAGGCCAGTACTGGTTTCTTTCAGCACGCACTGTTGTATTGACCTGGATCTTCAAGTGTATGAGAGGTTTTCAATTTAAAGCACCTGCTCTCCAACCATTCCTGAGAGATCTCTCAGCGATGCACGTGGAGCAATCAAGACAATTTTTCCGATTTGGAGTGGATTATGGTGGACCCTTCCAGATAAAATCATCTGAGTTGAGGAATTATAATGTGCTCAAGGCTTATTTATGTTTGTTTGTGTGCTTGACAAATAAGGCAGTGCACCTTGAAGTGGTATCAGACCTAAATAAAAGTGCCTTTCTTTATACCACTCCTTGGTTTATTTCTCGTCGGGATATGTGTTCAGACATTTATAGTGACTGTGGCACAAGCTTTGTAGGTGCCAAACGCCATTTTATAGAACTAAAATGGCTTCTATAATCCCATACCGAAAACAAAGTGGTAACAGATAAACTTTCTCTCCAAGAGATAACTTGGCATTTCTGTCCACCTTCAGCTCCACATTTTGGTGGACTATGGGAGGCTAGTATCAAGTTGGCAAAAACTCACCTAAAATGAGTTATATATAGGTGATCAGTTTCTTACCTTTGAAAGGCTCTCCACACCCTTCCTTCAAATTGAATTAATGTTAAATTCTAGGCCTCTCTTTGCTCTCCCTGCTAATCCGAATGACCTTGATCCATTGACATCAGGATATTTCATAGTGGGTCATGCTCTCATAGGACTAATCGAGGAGATCGTAACGGAGCTACCTACCAACAGGTTGAATCACTGACAGTTGATACAACAAGCCTATCAGCACTTTTAGCAAAGATGTTAAATGTAATATATCCATACTCTCCAACAGCGACAATGGACTACAAACAAGGACAACTTGCAAGAGGGACAGTTAGTCTTGATAAAGAAAGACAATATCAGGCTGCTTAGAAGAGTAAAAGAGGTGTACCCTGGAAGGGATGGGATCACGAGAGTCGTAAGTGTCCGCACCAAGCACGGGACGCTCAAACGACCGGTCGTCAAATTATGTACACTTCCTAATCAATAGGAGGGATACATTATTCTGTAAATATTATTCTGGATATATCTTTTGTTAATGAAACAAATAGCCGAAACTATTTTTAATGCATTTTAGTGGGGATATTCCCTCATAGATATCATATTCTGAAAATTGAAAAAATGATACCTGGACACGGGAATCTAACCCGGGACCTTCGGCTTAGTATGCCAATGCTCTTTCCACTGAGCTATCCAGGATTCGTCCCGTGCCCATGGTCATTCCTCACTCATAGTTTAAGGCAGAGTCTAAGATGGACATGCGGAAGTTGTCAGCTTATAAACACATGATTATCTAAGATCCCGTGCGGTCCTGGGTTCGATTCCCGTGTCCAGGTGTCATTTTTCAATTTTCAGAATATGATATATTTTGTTGTTGGTTTGTTGTCCTTAAAAACTTACTTTAGTTTTTGGTGGGCGTTATGTTTGTTTATTGTTCTATTGTTTGACCAGTACTATCAATTCTCTACTTCATGTTTCAGTCCTCTATGGCCTAGTGGTTCTCAACTGTTTCAAACTGCGTACCCCCGGCTGGCTTGGTTCATTTCCGCGTACCCCCTACCCCAAATCCTCAAGACATCCCCTCCCCTCACCCCCACCTTCAATTTTTTTCACCCATTAAATATTCCGAAAATTTCTCCAAATAGGTATATGTAGAATTAAAATAAATGGTCCATATTTTTATTATATAGTTTTTTATTTTTGAAGTAAGCAAACAAATTAACACAAAGATAGGAAAAATGAAAAATTAATGTGATTTTGGGACTGTATTGAGTTACATAGTTTTGAAAAATTAGGCTCAAAAGAAGATAAAAACAATCTCAAATCCGGAGCTGCGTATAATTTGCGTCTATATTTATTTTTTATATAAGTATACTAAGAAAACGCCCGTTCAACAATCTCCGTGCTAGCAAACGGCAACAAAAAAATTATGGCTTTTCTAGAAATTTCACTGTATTCGTCACCACGACGAGTCTAAAAGCTGACTAGGTTCACCATTCCACCATTGAAGAGGTTCTTCAGAGTGGTATCTGTTGCGAACTCTAGCAACTTCTCCTTTTCAGGAATCGACAATGAAGTTGGTTCAAAATACTCTTCTTTGAAAGGATTAAATATCCACCGATCTCCCATTTACATCTTTGAAAAATATTTTTCAAACGAGGATTTTAATCCTTCGAGGTGCTCAATTATCTTATCACCGACAGTTAAATTTAGCTCAGCTTGTGACAAGAAATTGTGAAGTGTTTCGAACACTTCAGGCTGTCATTTTTTAATGCACTTTGCCCAAAAATATTTCTTTTCATGGATTCAATTTTGTCGACAACTTGAAAAGGGTTACAATTTTTTGAATTGAAAGATTGAGCTTATTAATCTGGTGGAAAATGTCACTCAGGTATGAAAGGCTTTGTAACCATTCAAAATCATGAATCCTGGATCCAAGTTTTTTAAAAGGATGCTCTTCCAAAAAAAATGTCTACCTTGTGTCGAAGCTCAAACAGCCACGTCAAGGCTTTACCCTGGGACAACCACCTAACCTCGGTGTGCAAAATCAAAGTGTTGTGAATGATGTCCATGTCTTCACACAGTAATTTAATTAACCTGGAATTAGTAGGATTTGCCTTGATAAAGTTGAAAACTTTGACCACTTCATCAAGAACGTTTCTCAAATCTGGAGGCAAAGGTTTCGATGCGAGGCTCTGTCTGTGAATACAGCAGTGCGTCCATTTCATTTTTGTGGCGAATTCTGCCACGCGTGCACGAAGACCTGAGAAGCAACCTTCCATGGCTTTTCCTCCATCTGTGGTGAGCCCAACGCATTTTGACTATTTAATTCATTTTTCAACAAAATAGTGATCATTTGCTTCAAATACGTCTTTACCAGTCGTACGGCCTTTCAATGGGTGACAAATAAGGAGATTATCTTAGAATTTTAAGTATTTCAAGTACTTAACAATTATAAGTAGCACAAAATATTGCCCAACGTTGGTACTTTCGTCGACTCGAATAGAAAAAAAAATCACAATCTTTGACGTGACTTATGACTGTGCTCTCAACATCGTCTGACATGTCCCCTATTCTTCGAGACACCGTGTTATTTGATAGATGTATTAAACTCATTTTATGGGCACTTTCCTCTTCGACCATGCATCTGACAGCATCTTTGAGGCACGGTGAAATTTAATTTTCACCAGTGGTTGGTTTTTACCTCGTCTCGCAATACGATAGCTGATGTAATAGGAGGCCTCTGTAGTTTTGAATGAATCACTTTTGGTTGATTCAAAATATGTTCTAACATTTACTGATCTCTGAAGTTCCAACCGTCGAATAAACGTGGCATCTTTATCTTTGTGCTCGGGATGTTTGGTATGTAAATGGCGTGTGAGCAAAGAAGGCTTCATTGAACCGTTGCTTAATACTTCCCCACATACAACACAGAGAGGCTTAGGGCAGTCCTCTTCTCCTATACATGAAAACCCGTAGTTAATGTAGCTGTCCAAGTACCTTCTTTTCTTGGTTATTATTCTCTCTGAAGAAGAAGAAGAAGAAACTGCAGTTTGTTTACTCACATGCTCTGGAAATGGTTCTTGTACCTGCTGTGGTGCCGTATTGTTGGTCCAATCAGTGTCTAATGATGTGCACGGTACTTCATTTGTTGTTTAAGTCAACTTCCGCTTCCACACAGATCCAGTTTTTAGAAACTGATCCATAGCGTAAATCACGTGATTAGTAGGTAGTTGGTAAAAAAAATTGACGTATGATTGTAGCACTAGCACGCATACGACTCAATACAAACACCCACAACAAAAGTTAAACATAACACTAATTTATTCTTTGTTTTTATGCACAGCCCGGCACGCGTCAACTATCAAATCTAAAAGATCGAGAAAGGGTGAGCCGCGAGGAAGGAAAGCACCCATCCTGAGCGTTGGGATGTAGGCGTGGGGTTGGGCGCGAGCAGGAGGAGGGAAGACCGAACCTTCCAGCGGATGCAACCCCTTAACCCTTCTCAGTGGCGTGGGCGGGAGGAGGCAAGGCCGATCCTTCCAGAGGACTTAACCCCTCTTTCATAGATTTTTTTTATATGGAGTCCAATATTACAACTGACAATATTAGTAAAAACCTCTACCTACTTTTTAAAATTCTTTTTAGTTTATTTTAAATTTTATTTTTAGTTGGTGACTGCCATTACCGTTTTCTTTTCACGTACCCTCTAACGACCTCTCGCGTACCCCTTGGGGTACGCGTGCCCTCAGTTGGGAACCACTGCTCTATGCTATATCTTTGGATTGTGCTCCTTTTGGCTAGGTTCTCTATGTTTCGAAATTGAAGTGTTTTGTAATGATTTTATTATTATGTATTTTATTATTTTGTCTTTGTTTTGCGTTGTTGAAGAAAGTGAAAAACATAATGTTGTATGTTTGTATATTTTCCTAGTGTAGAGGTTAAACTGCTTGCTGTTCTTTACTTATACTCCCATAACCTTTTCTTAACCTTCCCTCACTCTTGGAGGCAACAAGTACCTACCTGGACCACTCTAGGACTATTTTTTCTCGCCAAATGTCACTGGTGCGGTTTTTTGGAACTGCCGAATTTAGAGAGTCGTGCGCTGAGACTCGATAGAGCCATAAGTGTGGTATTTTCTGTGCACTTTCACCCGGAAGTGGTCCAGACTCAGTTATTCGTGTGTGTGTTAATGAAGAGGACTGCTACAAGACAATACCAATCAGAAAACATAAAGTGAGGTGGTCCACAAAATATTACGGTATTTTTAAATATCATTCTCTCAAAATTAGCTATCAACATGAGGCTCTAAAATTAAGCTTCAACATGGAAACATAACTGAACGTACTGTATTTGTGAACATGTGTAAAGATAAGTAGGGTACAAAACGTTACTTTTAATATATTATATCTCAAAATTAAGAGATGAAATGAAAACATAGCTTAGCTTACGTATTTGTATTGTGTTATTATTTGCTAAAATTATCAATAAAACCCATTATTTGAAAAAAAAATGAACAACAAAATACATAACTAGATAATTAAAATGGCTATTTTTAAATATTATTCAAGATCATTTTTATCGTTTTTGAGCTAATAATACATAACAAACATGTTTACACATAATCTTATCATGCGCAAAACAAAACGTAGACAATATTTTCACGAACTTGACAGCTTAACCTTTTAATTTATAAACTAAGCTCAATATTATTGGTTTAATTGTAAGTTAACGATAACAAGATTCAAATAACAAATAAATGTTTCCTCATTTAGGCTCTCAATTTATATGTGCTATGCACAGAATCTGAGGGGAAAATTATTGTGATGTATTTAGACCAAACAAATTAAGATTGATTTATTATTTTTTAGCCAATGAGATATATTCTATTTAGAGATTTACAGCCATGCAAAGAATAAAGGTTTCCATGCTGACTAAAGAAAGAATGAAAAACTAGAAATTATCTGTTAAACTCGTGTTTTCGTGCAAAACAATTATTTTTCCCAAAATCCTGGGCTCCTAACCATTAAAATGAGTGGTAGTTTATAAAAATGTGTTCAGCCATTTACTCGTAGCTTTTACAGCCAGAAAATGGCTTGTCAAATTATATATAAGACTATTGGATCATTTCAGTGATGACTGCAAATTATTGCACTAAAATGTATTCATAACATTTTATTGGTAAAAAATCTATATAATAAGCCCTCGCCTGACTTTCTAGTTAAAAGTTTACTCGTCAAAGGCTGTCAACTTTGACATTTAGTTTTAGATGTTTAATTATAATCGAAACGTATATTTTTCCCCTTCACACCACAATGATGAGTTTAAAACGGCACCTTTGCCAGCTCTCTATCCAGTCGTTAAATAAACCACTCTAATCAGATTTGAATTTTTATTATTTTTAACCAAAGAAAAATATTTTATTTACTGATAAGCAACCATACAAAAATCTTAGCTACCATGGTAATGTAAACAAATAATGTTTGTACAAATGAGCCATTGAAAACACAGATGGAAAGATGTAAAATTTTCTAGAAAATTGGGTTTTAGTTTTAGATTATTATATTTGCCGATTTCCAAGACCCCTCACCTTTAAAATTATTATACACTTTTCTACATCCGTTAATCTGGTTTCTCCTAATTTCAATTAACATAAATGGACTTATTAAATTATATTATATAAGATATATGATAGAGAGAGTGATAAAGTATGATAATTAAAAAGAGAGTTTAAGTGTTTGATTGTAATTGTGTGGTTGAGTGTGAAAATGAGAGTGTGATTGGGAGAAAGTGAATGAGAGTCTGAGAATTAGAAATCGAGAGAAATAGAGTGACTATGAGCGAGTTATAGTGAAAGTATGTGTATGTGTTAGAGAAATATTGGAAAATAAGGAAAAAAAGAGAGAGAGCGAGAAAGTGTTTGTGTGTGTAAGGAGAGACAGAGTGTGTGAAAGAAAGTGAGAGTATATGTGCGGGAGAATGCGTGGTGAAGTGTGTGAGAGTGTGGGAGTTTGTATGGGAAAGAAAGAATGTAAAATATTGGTAGAGAAATGGTTTAAAAAAGAGAGAAATATGAGGGTGTGTGTGAGAGAGTTTGGGAGAGAAAGTTAGAGAGGTCGAGATTAGTTTATAGAGAGAAAATTAGATTGAGAGATAGTTTGAGAGAGTAAGAGGAAGAAATTGAAAGAGTGAGTTTGAGATATAGATTGTGTGAGAGAGTAAGATAGAGAGAGTGATAATTATTTATAGAAAGTTTGAGAGAAAGAGAATATTTATGAGTGTTCAAGAAATATAATGTTCGAGACAGAGAGCATTTGAGAAAGAGAGATTGTTTGAGAGAGAGCTTTTAATAAAGTATAATGTATATAATGTGATAGAAATTGTGTTATACAGAGGGTGTGTGAGGCTATAGTGTGTGTGAGAGAGAGGGGTAAAATGTTAGAGAAAGGGGTAAAATGTGAGAGAGAGAAAAAGAGAGAATATTATATATAACAGATTGTGTGTTATGTTGTGTGTTTGTTGTGTGTGTTGTATGTGTGTTAAGAGAGAGTGTGAAAGAGATTGCATTGTAAAAGAAAGTGTCATATAGAGAGCAAGAGAGAATTTGAATATATAGATGTGAAACACAAAATATTATAGTACTTTGAGATATCATTCATTCACTCTTAAATATCAACATGAAAGAAAACATGACGGAACTTAATGTATTTGTAAGAATGGGAAAAGATTGGTGGGGTACGCAAAACATTACTTTTAAATATAATATTCTCAAAATTAAGCGGTAAAATGAAAACATAGCTTAACTTATGTATTTGTATTATATTACTATTTGTTAAAATAACATCAAAACCAATTATTTGAAAGAAATTAACACCAAAACTCATAGTGAGATAGATCAAATGTCTAATTTTAATCATTATTCAAGATCATTTATCATTTTTGGGCTTATTAAACATACCAAAATATTTTAAGCATTATTTTATCATGCGCAAACAAAACGTAGACAGCATTTTTACGAACTTAATAATTTAACCTTTTAATTATTGAATTATTCTTAATATTATTAATTTAAATGGAAATTAACGATTACTACATTTCGATAAAAAAAAATGTTTCCTCAGTTTAGGCATCTCCATGCAGATGTGTTATGGCCAGCATCCAAAGAGTGATGCAATTCTTTGTGAACACATCAGAAAATGGGATGATTAGCAACCCGATAGGCAATAACGTGGTATTGTAAGGTTAATAACCTGCCATCCAGGTATTAAAGAATATTGTGAGAGTCGCTGACAGTAACAATAGCTTCCTAAAAGCTATTAAGGGGGGGTGGCTTCCTTCCTTTGTCTTGGACCACGCTAACGGTCCGGGGGACAGTTAGGTTCGTCCATGTTGGATCTTATGGACCAATGGGAGTATTTCTTCAATATTTAAAAAATATTATCCGTTGAGTCCAGTAGGGACACAGTACTCTTGTCTCATCGGGCTACGGCCAAGGACGCTCCCAGGTGAACTCTGGGGTGTCATATTTTTGTGAACCTTTAAACGACCCCTCGCGTTAGTCACTCGGTTAGTCGCCGCGGCTATAATTATTATAATAAAATATAATCAGGCGTGATAACGCGTAGTAGTTATATTATATCACGACTAAGCAGTGGATATTGTAATTCTCCTTAAATCGGTTGACGGCCACTCTCACACTAAATACGACGAGTAACGTTTATCGAGTGAATTGCTAAAATACATTTAAATATATGATTTCCTTAATGAATTTAACCCACTATACGATCACTACCAAATTTTATATTGACATAAGATAAACATTCAATCCGTGTATACCTCATTATATTTGCGAAGCCGTTACGGTCGTCTACAGGCTGGCTACGAAGTTGTGTTAGCCGAGGTCCGTTTATGCGCGTAGCAAGATAAATATTCATCTAAAGAGAAAATTGTGATGTGCTCCGACCTACAAATATATATTGAGCTATAATTTTTTAGCCAGAGAGATATATTGAATTTAAAAATTTACAGTCATGTAGAAAATAATGGTTTCTATGGTGATTAAACAACTACTGGAAAACTTAAAATTATCTGTGAAAATTTGTGTTTCGTTGAAAACTAATATTTTTCCCGTATTCCTGGATTCCTAACCATTAAAATGAGTGTTCGTTTGTCAAAATTCTTCAGTCATTTTATAGTAATTCTAAAATTGGCAATCGGATTATTATTATTATTATTATTATTATTATTATTATTATTATTAGCACCGCGTCTTACTACCCATTCGGAAACGGGCTTATTAAATTATGTACAAGATGAGAATATGAGTAAATTTCAAGGACATTCCAGAACTTTGTTAAACAGAATTAACAGTCTGTCGAAATGATTTGTTTGTTCTCGCAAGGCCATAGGTACAGAAACAACCATAGACTTCCAAGAGTTTCTGCACATTTGCTACAGAAAATGTGAGCCAAAGATATATCCTGGTCACCTATTTCCACCCAAATTAGGGCAATAATATCCATTCTTGATTAATTATATTATAGTCTTGAGATTAAATTTAAATTATAGTTACTACACACTTAACAAAAACTGTTTACATCACTTTCATACTTCCAAGGAATAATGACACTAGATGTCACTTAACCAATTAGGTAAGAGGCTTTGATTTCTAAAACAAATTAAACTATTAGTTTTAGTATATTTTTATACATACCGTGGGTAGTAGTCATTGAATCATTTTTTCCAATACTCGGCATTAAATGGCATGCTATTTAATAAATTGATTAAACTAAAGAACATTTCACTGAATCAATTTAAAAATTACTTGTTTGAATATGGTTAAGGATAAACCATTGGATTCCTACTTAGTTTCTTTAAAATAACTTTCATCTGTCTTACAAGCTGAATACATATCTGTATTAAATAAGTCCTTATTGTGACCTTGACATGCCAATATAGAATATAGGCGTTTAAGTGTATTTTTTTAAATTCAATTAGATTAAAATAATACGAATGTGAAGATAAACTGACAAATAAATAAACAAGACCATTATTTAAACACAAATCATAAACATTATTCAAAACAAGGTTGGATCCAGGGCTTGTTACGAGGGGGAGGGGGGGGGGGAGAAAGGTTGGCTATTCTTTTTCAAAAGGCTTTTTAAGCAGACATCTAATAGTTTAACCAATAAAAAAAATTGATAACAACATTATTAGTTTATAAAAAATAATTTTAATTGGTAATAATAATAAATGTATATTAAGAAAAAACATCATTTTTAATACCAAATTTGTAGTTTTAATACGAAACACAAAACAAATGTCAATGAATGTTATTAAAATACGTTCCGTACATAGACCTATTTTTTATATTAATAGAAATATTATGTATTGCATCATAAAAAAAAATTTTGCCCTACTAAAACTAGTAATTTAACTATTACAAAATTTCAGATTCAAACAAAAAATTAAAATCTTTGATTACCACTATTGCCAAAACGGTTTAAAACCTTGATTATTTCTACTGGAACATCACGTTGTAGATGTAATAAGGCAAGGGCTGACAGCCGTTCTTCAATCACGGTCGTACGCAGCTATTTGTTTCTAAATCCACGCAGAGCTGAGAAATAGGGCCGTGTGGTGGCATAACTTACTGGAAAATATGGTAGTATTTTCAACATTAAGTAAATTCCAGGGTACATGTCCTTGTTGCAAGTTACGAGAGCATCTTGTACATTGTTTGGAATGACAGACCTAATGCATTTTTCTCGTGACCACTTCGATCTCCAGGATCGCAATTCTGCAAGAGCATTCTCTCCAATGATTCATGATCCTTTCCAAGAATAAATCTATATATTTGAAAACATTCTTTTTCAGATATTAAGTTTTCACTTTGATTATATTTTTCAGTATATTCAAGCATTAACTAGGCCACGATTTCTTAAATCTTCAATAATATGTTCGAGCATTGTAATTTAGATTTTCTGTCTGAATAAGACGTTTACTTCTATTTAAGGATGGTTTGGTCAGTTTCTCCGATTATTCATAATTCTTGGAATGATTAGTTCCATTTGCATGCCTTCAGTATATTTTGTAGCAGATTGTAAAATATCTTTAAAATATCTATCACAATCACTTTTTTTTTTAGCTAGCACAGACGTCTTTAAGAATATTTTGTTCGGTGTTGACACTAAGATTTACTTTTTGAAATGCACTGCTCAAGGGTAAGATATTTGAAAGTACATAAGCTAGGCAAACAACTGATATTATAAATTCTGTATTGCGAATTGCGGCAAGAAGTATTTTAACCACGAAGGAAGTCTTAGAGTCAGACCAATACATGACATTTTCAAGGATCTGTCCAATAGCAAGATAGCTACCCCAAATTTAAAGGATGCCATCGTGTCTTTCTAGCCACCATGTCTCGCACAGCCCTGAAATTTGATGTCTCAATACATTCTTCACTACATGAATTCAATTAGCCGATGCAGTGAAAAACGATAACACGCACTTCATAGTTCCCAACACATTTGGTATATAATTGAAATTTGAAGATTTTGATATCTCGAAAGATTAAGGGCATGGTTATTGCAAGGGCAATCAACAGAATTGGGCGTTTTATTTTTAATTTCCCCACTGCAGCACGCATTTCAGAAGTTTTACATTGCAATACCTACACAGCCATTTAGATTTTTTTTTTAATATTCTGTAGAGTTAAGAGTACATGCTCTGAGATATCATCACCTCTCAATTTAGGATCCTCTACCACATCATTAGGTTCAAAATATTGTTTATTTATCTCAAATTTACTTGATTATTTCTTAGTGCAAGGAGCAAAAAAACCCCAATAAAATCCTCTCTAACACGTCAATCATGGACATATTTAAAAGAAATAGTTAATTATTTTCTGTGCGAAGCATCTGTTGATTATTCAAATACTATGATATATACTTCAGAATGCTTTACTCGATTGATTTAATAATAATCCATCAACGAATGTTGATCACATTTAATAAAACAATTTGAAATGCAAAAGATTAAAAATGATATATACATACTATGCTGTATTTATTTTCTCGGTAAACAAAGTCTAGTAGAAAAGGAAATCAGAACCAACTTTTAATGAGCAAATCTTAACAATTATGTATCAGAAATTACGTTCCTAATGATTAAAAAAAAATATTAGGGACTTACAAGCTAACTGTAATTTAATGATATTCATTTTAAACGTTTCATTTAATACATTAATTTTTGTCTTGTAGTATCAAAATTGAATTGCTTAAAAATAATGTTTTTTTCCTGCATAACTTTCCAACTACCTCTCCCCCACCCCTCCTACCCTTCCTTTCCTTCTCCCAGGGCAATGGTGGTGCTCTAGTGAACTCAACTTCCATTTGATGGTCCTCCATCACCAAAACTTGGAGAAACACTTCTATAATTACTCAACATAGACATATATAATAGAAATACGGTACATCTCATTTAAGTAAAAATGATAATTATTTAGTATCTATCGGCAACGTAGCTCATGTAAAACATGGGGCAAGGAGATGGTAGCTGTGTTTATAAGTTAACCCCTCATTACCATAATAAGCGATATATTTCAATATATTTAAATATTTTTTATGATTGGAAAGGGGGGGGGGTGTCAATCACCCCAATATACCACTTCCCTGGATCCACCACTGATTTAAAACTTTTTCTTGACTTTTTCTAAAATGAAATTAGTGGGTAGTAACAAAATTCTCATTTTTAATTTGTTATCAGCCATATAAAAACCAGGCCACAGAATAAAGAGTGGTGTGTCCAGCTATCGGGGATGACTATTCGGCATCAAGTCTAGGGTGTCACTATGCCCGTTTTAGGGGCTACGTGGGTTAGGACGCCGGAACATTAGTGATTCTATTTGAAGGCTACTGCTCGAGCCCAGGGTACTGGGGTTCGGAGATCTTGTAGAATCACCTAGAGGTTGGAAAGGCCACTGGATATTCCTTGCAATACTTCGTTCTTGCACAAGCTTCCAACTATTCTCTAAAGTTATTTTATATTTTTAATATCAATATCAACATCACATTTCTAATAGACATAGTAGTACTAACAAAAAACATAAAATCCAAGTCGAACGTCACTCACAAAACACACAATCATATATACACTCATCCCCGTATCCTCAGCCATAACACATAGTGAAAATCATAGGTACCACATTTAGAAAGGTAGAGGTTGAGGAAAATTAGTGACAATATATAAATGTTGGTATATTTTTATAACATATTTTTATAACCCCCAAGACATTGGATCCCAGGGGGCTTTTATTAGTAGGAGGTTAGTGGTGATGGCTTACTTTACATATAAATATATTTGAAATAAGTTATAGTCTATAGTCTATTGGGAAGTGTAGCACTATATGTATTTATATTTTATCTTAGAATAGTATTTTAGGGATGAGCATTCAATATTTCAGTCTAAGTTAGTTTTATAATCGATAACATAAGTAGAATGCATTTCAATAATTTCTTTCTCAATAAATACAATTTCCAACATTAGTATTACACTTCTTTTTATCATCGATCACATAGGTAAAATACACTTCAATATTTTCTTTGAATAAGTTTTTCAACCTGTGTTACCAGAAATGTATATTCTTTTAAATATACATTACCTTCATCTTACATTAGCTTCTGGCTGCAGCTCCGCTCTCATTAATATCAATTTTTAAAAATTTGTTCATTTGAACATTAACGTTTTCAATCTCAAATTTTATAAATTTCCGTACAGAGTAGATAGAACGTATCGTATAAGATTTAGATTACAATGACCAAAACATAGGAGTTGATAAAATGTGTTTTTCAGGGAAGTCTCGTGAGTTTTGACGCTGGTGGTGCTGTTTGGTTGATACATGGGCAAGGAAAGAAAATAGAGGGAGGAAATTTATTGTAAAAAAATAGAGTGGTTATTTGGAGGGATATATATTAAAATGTTTTCCTTGAAAATTTAGAGATGAACATTGACTAACAAAACTAAGTGATTATTAAGACTAATTAGCAAAATGATCTTTAGCGATTTTTTTAAAATAATCTTTTCAAGAGATTGGTATTGTCAGAGTTAAAAAAATCCTTTGTTTTGTTATTTTATATACAACTTATAAAGATATTACTTTTGTTTTGTGTTGATAGACTGTATTAAAATTATTGTAAATGGAATACATTAATAATGATGACATAATGTAATTAGTTTTATAAAATTAACAAAATGAATTAGTTCTTATCCATAAAATTATATAAAAAATCAACAGATAGATCAAGATATCACAAACTTATAAGTATGCACCAAATAAAGACCAAATGTTATTATACTAAAAAAAGAAGAATCCTATCGGACATATCTCCTATTCCTCCTAATCTGCTTCAACACTTCAAGGGATTTCATAGTGTTTTGCAGTGTCTGACACATAGCCAATAGCCTCACCTTATTTTAACATCTTTAATTCAAAGCAGCTCAAATTATTGTCTTTAAAAACTACAAAATCTAAAATATGTTGAAGATATACTCTTCTGGTTTTGGTTATAGTTGACTGTACTAAAATAAAAAATAGATATGTAGAATTGTTCATAGGTTCTACAGCTCTGCAGATCTTATGAAAGAGCTACCACTGATATATATTCAGAATAAAAAAACTCGATTTAGTTTAATTATTTATCTTTAAAGAATAGTCACACATAATATTTGCTTTAATTGAATAACATAAAGTAAAATTTTTAGGGCAAGGCCTCTTTTTAAATTATATTAGTGGTTTTGTCATCAACAGCACGCAATTACAGGTTGCTGCTATAGGTCTCAAAGGACACACCATATAATTATAATTGTATATGTGAAAAGCACCTACTACTAAGATCAACGCCTTCTACACCCAGGGTTTGTGCTTGCACTACGTGGATGGTAGTAGCATCGCAATCATTGATAGGAAACTGCATACATTTAACTAGAAGGACAGGTCTGATGGAATAATATATATTCCTGGTATTACGACACAATTTCCTGTAGTGAAACCTTTCATGACAGTCGTCTCTACAATAGATTTGTATAAACTGTTTACCTGAATGCGGGTCTTAAAATGGAGTTTAGGTGGGTTAATTCTACGCAAACAAATTTTGAGTGATCAATTTTCAATTGAAGAACGTGGAGGGGTAAACTGAATTTATTAAGAGAATTAAAAAAATAGATAGTGAAGTGCCTATGAACATGTAAGAGCAGAGTAGCTTTTTTAAACTGGTATAAAACACAATCATCAATTTTACTGTCCGATTCGTTTTTTTAGCTAGTATAGATAGCTTCTGGAACCACGAATGGGTCTTTTTTTTCAGAAAAAGTGTATCGGGAAAAATAAAATGGACTAATCTTGGATATTCATGACCACGATGCATATATTAGATTTATTCAAGGACACCTTGTATCCGTGCTCCGGGAAAACTATTGCTAAGTTTCAACAATATATTGACAAACAAGTCTAGATTTGTCTCCGCAAAGACGGATGTGCATGTTGACTAAAATAGAAAGTTCACAACGCCTGGGCATAAGCAAGATCTCTTCTGGCAGGTATTGAACTAATCATTTTTAGAAACTTGAAATTACTATTCAAATCTGTCAATAGTCTACTGAGAAAATTATGGCGATGCCACCTGGGAACAATATGCTATAGTTTTATCTAAATCTTCAATTGAGGTCTTATGGGACATTTTACTCTCATTCCATAATATAAGAGATGGCTTTTTCAAAAAAATTGATATGAAAAGTTTATTTAAAAGTTGTATAGTTGACGATAGACTCTTTTCTGGAGTTAATGAAGCTCTGGAAATCTACGATGACGTCCATGATTTAAATGACAAGTAAGTTGCTTATATTAACTCCCAAAATAAGTCAAAAAGTTTCTGTCCTTTTCGGTGAAGATGATGTTGGCAAACTCCCCGAACATGATACAGTTGACAGTTTCGGTAAGAGTTCTGGTTAAGCTCACTTCGATGCTCATAGAGCCATACCTCGTCAAATTCCAATTCGATGTCATGTGGGTGGACAGATTAGGTGTGAGGTTAAAAGCCATTAGATGGTATCTCTTAAGACAGGCTTCCCAGTTGATGTCACTACCTTCGTTCATGAAATGGATACCCGTTCCTGAAAACAGTGTGTTGTAGAACATGGCATGGTAGCCGTTTGAAAAATCGAAATGTAATGGTTTCGATGGACCTTGTTCACTGTTCACGTAAAAAGAGAAATGGTTCATACCGTATATTTGGAAATTGAACGGGTTCATGGTGTTATCTCCGTTGAATGCAGCGTATGATGCATCGTTTGAGTAGCTGTCCGTGTGAATTCGTTGTCCAGTGATTTCCCTTGTACGCCGGTAGGAATAGTGAGCGTTTTTACCTCCACACGGGTAATGGGATACTTGGTGGGACTAACTTTTAATGCTTCAGCATGTGGCAAGAGTATAGAAAATGCTACTTTGACTTGTCGCACTAGAATACAGACTTCAAAGATGTGAACCTTAAATTGCGGGATTTAAGGGGCAGCCATAAGGCTTAGCACTTCGCTGGAATGGATCAACTTGACTCTGATTTCGGTGCCGTTCAAAATATATTTCTCTTGATTAAACACATCACCACGTAGATACCGTATTACTCTTTGCAGTGATACTGTGGCGAGCCTGAAATTCATTGTTGCTGGCGGTAGCCACTTTAAAGATTCCGGCTCTGTCTGCGAACCATAGACCAAAAGTCAAATGTGTTCTTTTGGATTCACTCTTGTGATTGAGTAGCGAATCAATGTACAATTTATAAGCATACTTGTTTCTAGTCAGCGAGGCAAGTTTTTGGTTCAAAAACACATCCACCTATGTGAATAGTGGATGCAACCAGTTTTTGACAAGAGCGATTTGATCCACATTAGTGAAAGCGTATCTATCGGGTTTCATGTTAGTAGCTCATAGATAGAGCATGGTCTTTGAAAGATCGGTATAGAACTCGCCTTTACCAGTAACAGTAAATTCGATGGATGAATCATCAGTGAGGGAAGAAACAGGTTTTTACTGGATTCTTTGTCCACTTTCAGGACTGGTTTACGTTAGTGGGACGGAAAAGTGATCGAGTTCACTGCTGGCACACTCACAGGACTGAGGGTGTAGAAAAGACATTTCAACATAAAAGATCTAACGCTTCTTTCTTCCTCTTATTGGTGACCTTTTTACGACGAGAAAGAACAGAAGTCTGACGTCACTGCTTTTTTGAACGCCTTATATAGCCTGAGCCCTACATCAGTGTGTCGATCTTCTGCCTCAACTTCTGTTCCAGGTTTTTACAGCCTCACCAACACGCTGACATAGGAACTCTTTGAAAGGACGACGTTGATTTGTGACGTCGGAGAGCATGTTGATACCCGTTTGAAGCACCTATTTTCCAATGGCCTTAGCACCGCTTCTCGGCAACAGTACGACAATATGGTATAAACCACTTAAATAACTTACTATTCTAAGCCAGTGTTGATTGGGAAGACCGTGGTGGATCGATAATATTCTTATTAAAGTCTGGTTGATGTAGTATCTTTGCTAGGTACAATTCCTTTTAAGCAGCGTTGAAAATGAAGTTTCACGCACACTTTTTCAAACTCGAATGGTACATGTTCACCAGTGCCTGTTTTTATATTTAATTCTAAGCTTTCAATTTCCCTTCTAAGTATGGGTACGTAGTGCAACGGAGTATAGCTAATTGTCTTATATATGCAATAGACATAGTTTGTGTTGTTGATACTGACGATACGTAAAAGCGGTCACACATTGTCACCCACGGTCTGAAGATCAATAATCTCCGTGTAGATGTACATTTGGAAGGGTAAGCCTAGTAGAATGTTGGTGGCGTATGGGGAATTTTGGACTTTGATCAGCTTACTCTTAGGATCAAACCTGACCTGAATTCTTTTTTGACTAGTTAGAGTAACTATCTCTATATTTGTCGAAGTAGTGACTATGTTTACTTTTTTTGGTAGGGTTTGTGTATTTGAATAAAACTCCGGAATCTCCTTTAAACGCCTCTACATCGATTAGGGCTTTGGCCAAGTCATGGATAGTGCTGTAATTTACAGGCGGGATGTATTCGTCGATGAATATTTGTTCCACGGCGTCTGCATCCACCCAGTTGTACCATACAATATTTTGGCCTTCAGGTACGATGGTGAAAGAACATCGATATTGAAACTCGGTGAGAGCGACTTAACACTGCCCATAGAGTGTAAGACGTTAGCTAGTTGCATGATGAAATTTGCTATGATATTTTTCGTGAAATATCCCATAAAGCTGTCACCTGGAAAAAATATTTAAAACTGATCATTCATAGTAAGGCGCTGACGTAATTGGCAGGAAGCCAAGAATTAAACTTGGTGGGGTAGCCTTTCCACTGCACGTACACTTTCTTTCTGGAGTATTTAGACTTGAAACTTAGTATTATATAAACTTTAAATGTTTCGGGAAGACGTACGTATAACAATTCGAGTTAGTAAAATGTCCCATCCACCTCCGTGCCATCAAGATTGGTTAACCTGTAGGCGATGGGGTGTCACAATACAACACTGCTGACTTTGAAAATTTCTTCACTCCAATTGCTCTAGTAGGCCTTTTAAAATAGCATTTTGGATTTGCTAATACGTTAAACGCTAAAACAACGTTAAAATGTCACAGACTTTCAGGTTTGATGACTATGTGAGCTTGTATGCCACTTACCGTACAGACTATCTCTGGCTTGAAACACGTTGGCTTATGAAAGGTCTGCAGGTGCCAACTTAATACTAGAAAGTTTTGCGCCATTGTAAGAGTTGACGAGGTCTTGGAGGAAGTCAACATAGCGATACGTGCTATTTTTGGCAAAGTAATTCCACGTGCACCCTTCTAGAGTTCTATTGAATCATTCTGTGTTGATTGCCTTCACGTCTTGGCTATGGGTGGTGTAGTAATACACACTTTCTTTACTGAGAAAATGCTGGACTAGACGTGCAGTGAACTTTGTCTCCTTGTCCATCTGTAAAATTAGAGGTTTATGGCCATGTTGTTTGAAAATGTCCTGAAAGGCTTTCCTCACAGACCATCTATACCATTTTACAGTACAACCATGTGATTTAGATTTAAGTCACCATCACTTAAAACCAACATGCTAATTTGTATTAGCTCATCCATGTCTGCTTCAGTGGCTTGGTCAAATGATGCTTAAGAGAGAAACATACGGGAAACACTGGCCAAGTAATGTTCACCAGTTTGATTGGTGATGCTTAAATAGTGCGAATATAGCTGCTACTTAAGATCAAGAATTCCACCCAGCCCATGGCAACATTCCTTGCTTGGTCACTCCAGTTACAAATAAACTCTCCCAAAAAGAACCCCACTTGGTTTCTCCCAAAGACAATACATTGACACAATACACAGCTAGGAAAATTTCCAGTTCACCGTTATTTATCACGTCTCCATTAGCGCCTTATATTGCGTCCGTGAGCTTCTTCAACACTGGAATTTCTTTATTCAGGTATGCTGAGATGGGAAACCAAACAGAATAAAACATTATCCACGAACAGGTGACCACGGTTGTTCCTTGGAAAAGCCTGAGTCATTCTTAAGAGATTGGATGACATGACCCAATGATTCATTCTTGGTGTCTCCTTGAGCAGACATATACAAGTTTTGAACTTATCATCCTCATCTTCAGGGCTAGGAGTTAGGGTAGAACGAGAGGACAAAAGAAAAACCTGGTTTTAAGGGTGTTAAAGAGTTGAGAAAGCTAGAATAAAATCAGAGTAATGCGAAGGAGTGGTGGGATAAATAGGAGCGTTCTTTGGAAAATCGTCGACCATATGTGAGGAGGCTCGATCCGTGGCTGGCTCCAATATGGCGGTATTGTCGGTAGCCTTGACCTAGGGGAGGGGTTGATCTCCCTAAAAATGCACTTGGGAAAGATTACACCATTGTGTTTGGTGTGGGAGCAGGCTCCACGTTCATCTTCTATTTAAAAACGCGCCCTGAGGGATTCTTGTCTTCACTTAGAGTACTTATCCCCCTGATGGAAAATTAGAGTTTCAAGCCATATTCCCCCGTAAGGCCTTTTAATTTGGGGAGCCCTACCAGATCAAAGGGTGTGTTCTTGAACAGTTTAGTGACTTCAATATGGATTGTTTCTCCTCCTGATACATTCATTTCTCGTGATCACCACAACAAACACACACCTCGTAATAGCGTTGCGATCCTTTTTCTCTTGAATGAACTAGTATAAGTCTTAGCACTTTAAAAGGATAACAGCAAGGCGATCATGGATCTCTATGACGTGACAATGCGGTGACATGTCATTCGTTGGTCGTTATATGTTAGAATTGCAATCACGGATCTTTTAGTTCGTCATACGATCGTCCGCTCCACCATCTTGCGGACAATACGATGAATCTCTCTCAGAGTACGTTTGAGCCCCGTCATAGCGTATGATTTAATTGATAATTTATTCCTGTGGGAATTATAGTTGCTAGGACTCTTCTGGAATTCTAGCGATTTACGTCCTTGCGATTTGTAATTTACAATAATATTGATATGAATATATAAAATATTTTGAATTTATTTGTATTTATTTATCAGTGACTAACGTGAGGTAGAACACTGCTAGTCTGTTCTAGCCTTTTCATCGCTAGTAATTTTATTAATAATTTTTTATGGTGAATGTTATAGTTGTTTAAACTGGTTAATTATTTTGATTGACGTTCTTGCAACCGGCATTTAACGATAATAGTGATATATTAATATAATTAATTGTATTATATTTTATACTTATTTTTCACTTAATTGTATGATGTACAAACATTGGCCTAGTTAGATGTTTCATTAAGTATGTTATTTTTTTTATACAAGTCTTAAAAATACCTACCTCTTTAAAAGGTTAGATAAATCAATACTTAAGAATTTTGAATACTAATTGAATTTTTATGGTTAAAGTATGTAAACACAATATATATTAGTCAGTGAATTTCAAAACTGTCCCTATCCTAAATTCGAAGAAATAGAGCTAGTGGTGGATTACGATTCAGTTGGCATGCCTTGTAACAATACGGAATAAATGCGCCGCGCTTTGGGCGTCAATTGTAATAATATGTGATCAATCACCCTACTTTGGGTGTCAATTGATTCACTGCGGATTAATTCCCTGTTATTGCTGTGATGATTTTAGGTTGTCTTAAGCTCCGTGATCGAGCGCCTATCATCACTGTTCGGAAAAGATACCGTTCAATCAGCTGTCTATAGCCCCGTGTTCGAGCACTAATTAAATCGGTATTAATATTATTAAAGAAAGAGAAATGTTGTTGGTTGTTATTTCACACACGGTTTATTTATATTACACCAGTAAATTATTTGCACATATTTCAGTTAAATGTTTCTTATCACTGCACACTTGTGATATTGAAGTGACTTATATTATAATGTGTTGGACTGTGACTGACTCGTGCGTGATTGAGGTCCCGGAGATCGTCCTCCTCCTCCTCGTCGTCGTCGTCAATTGCTATTGCTATATTATAAACATACGTACAATGGTTTATATATGACATATCCCTTGCATTTTCTCCCTTGGTCAACAAAGTAAAAACTAACCAATATACAGAGTCTTGGCGACACGTTTTATGAGGGCTAGCTTCTTATTGGTATAAAGAAATGGCGTGTTCTGCCAAATACTATGAACTTGTTCCCTTTAACAGGAAGCAACGCAGTTACTCCTTTACCAGGAAAGAAGGTATAAAAAATATATTTTAGGGGTGAAGTCCTTTTCACCTCATTCTGAGAAACGCGTGTTTGTTCATGGATGAATCTTAAAAGGATACTCTACCTATATTACTTTAGAGAAAAATTACCTTCATCCATGATTTTTTACATAATTTAGATGAATCCAAATCAATATCATTACAACCTGCAGCTAGAAATGTCCTTCAAATGTTTCAAAACCTTTTTAATCCTTTGTTTATTTAGTGTTAAAATATGTGTTCTTTTTCAAAACTGTCCTTATCCATTAAAGTTTTTTCAACAATTTTTTTCCAATCCACTTTAAAAATTATTTGTCACAATTTCCCTTTCCATGCATAAGTTTATTTTTTATTACACCAGCCTGTATTTTCAAAATTGGCCTTATCCAGAGCTTGCATTATCTCATCTTGCTACCTCGAAACTTCTGTTTCCGTAAATTGAGTTGTTGATAGTAACATTAATGTACCTTGTTCTTTCTAGATTATATACCAGTTCCCTAGCATAAGACAATCTTTCCTACCAACCGTCAGGATTTTCGGAAGAATAAAAAAAGTAATTATGAATCAGGGGACAATTGAGACGCCTAACTAGTCAGTACATGACTATTTTTAGGGATTTTGGGACAGTTAACAATTTGGGTTCAGAAGTGCCTTTTCATGACTGGAAGTCCACCGTTCAAGATGTAGTAAACCTAAAATATAATGGCATTTTAAGATATCTTTGTGTAAAAGGCTCATCTTAACTAAGAACACCAATGGAAGTGTTAGGATTCCATGTGAAGTATACTACAAATGCGATTTTGGAGTTCCTGGATCATTAATGAAGAAGGTCAAATGTCTAAGCACTATGAAACCTATCTATCTTAAAAACATGGTTCCTCTTCTACGTGCCTAATCAAATTTTGTTTCTAATCTTTTAGTAAAACATTTTGGAGCCAACTGGAGAGAATTTAAAGACCTTATCTACTACAGTAAAGTTATTGATGGCCAAGAAATTTGTGATCAAGTTCGAGAAGAAGATAATTTAGCTAAAGATTATGACAATGAAGTGCCAGATCTTGTTGTTTAAGAGATGCAGGCATTTACAACAGTTGTGCTGCACTATTTAAAATTCAATTCTCTATTATTAACATTTTAAAAACGTTTTTGTGCAATTTGAAATAATGTAGCCTAAATACCCCTCCTCGGTTTTTACTTGTTGTGATTTTAGTTGTATTTTTTTATGCAAATTGCCATTCAAGCAATATTTTAAGAATTTTGAATACGAATTGGTTTGTTATGGTTACAGTATGTAAACACAATCTGTATATATTTGTCTTAAGAGTATGGAAGAGTGTTGACTAATACACATTCGAAACATGCAAAGAAAGAAACGTCGGTAAAAACTAAGAATGCTTCGCAATAAATTAAGATATTCACTAAACTCATTTTAACTTCTTGAAATTGAGTTTTAAACTCACTTTCGCATGTCGGTAAGATTTTCTCTTGATCTGTGTAATAAACTTTCGCCACACTTGGAATGCCAGTGCTCTAACCGTTTACCTGTCTATACACAGGTAGGTAATAAAATATCAACCATATAATGGGTAATAGTACGCAAACAGGACGAGAATATTATTTTTTATATATGTCATGTTATAGAAAATATTGTATTTGTGAACATCTATACACATATGAACAAGTAAGTGTCCAATGATAACAATATTTTCTAATTATTAGTGGCTAGTATGGGAACATTCTGGGATTCTTTATTTATTTTCTCTCCAAAATTATGATACATTTTATGTTCTATAGCTCTCAAACACACAGAAACAAATATGGATTTACGATGATAATAAAACAAATATTTTCAAAAATTCTAAGTCATAAATAAAATTCGTAGACAATTTTTTGTATTCTTTATATAGGGATACGGTTCTAAGGTGTTACAACACCATTTTATTTTTAAAAACAATTTTATTACATTTTATATTTTTAGTTTTTAAATAAAGGACAACCACCATAATTAAAATATATATTTAAATCTTATGTTTAGTGATATAATTCAATTACACACTATTTCGAATGTCATGTTTATTACTACAAAATTTTAGGCTTAATATACTATTTAGGTAATGTTAATATCTAAATAAAATTATTTTAAGACTAGGTGCTATTTACTCACATCAACTCCATTGGAACTCTCTTGTCAATAATTTGAAGATTGGTGGAAAGATAATACATTACATTGTTGTTCAATTACGTCATGGTGATATCAACCCTGTAATACACACAGCTAATCAATCTGCCACTGTTGCCAAAATAGTTTATTCCAACAATAGCGCCCACCATCGTTTACATTTCGTCATACACGCTCTAGCGACTATGACATGTACTTTCATGACATATGTTTTATCGTCGCGTCAGAAGAGGGCCATCATGGCATATAGCTCGATAACATGAAATATTCATAATCAGTTGAATTCTTATTCGATCTCTTGGCTGTCTTGAAGGCTCCACCGTTTCCCGAGTCTTGGATTGAATGGCCCTCCCTAACTTGGAGTAGTCCTCCTCAACACTCAGGTTGATTGAAGGAATCTTTCTTTTGGTCTTGCGAGCAACCCCAAAATTACTTGGGCCATGTCGGTGTAAATAAGTGTTTATATTGATAATCTTTCCTCTCCACTTCTTCCTATATTAGCCCAACGTTGATGACCTCTGGCTTGGACCTGCTTTGCTACTACATCCACCACTAGAGGCACCACCTAGATGGTCCTGGTTTCTCCCTAATAGGCTTTTGACGTGTTAGGCCTTCCTTCTTCAGTGGGGGTTTACGGTCCTAAGCCAATCCGATTCATCATTCAACATTGCTAGTCTACCCACGATTCAAAGAGAGGTCTTAGCAGGAATTCAGATCGTCCCCGTTCATGGACTCGCACGAACTGTTGACTCGTGGATAGTGTGTGACCTGTTCTTCCTAATCAGTGCTATTAACGACGAAGGTTTTTTTTGGACCACTGCGATTATACGTAAGTCATTGCTTCATTCAATGGTATCTACCTACGCATAATTACTAGGTACCCCTGGTAAACTCTTCGGTTAGCATAATTAGGTTTTCACCCATCGTGCTGGTAGGAGATTTCATCTTTTTGCTCAGTTTTCGGGCTTAAGACTCATGGCTGTTTCCTCAGTACTTATTGACCATCAGCAGTATGCACACCTTCAAGAAGTGATTAGGCCTGGCTTAGTTGCCCACACCAGCATCGCCGCTGGTATTTTGATATAAGCCTACACTAATCCCCAAGATAAGGCCTAGGGAAGCAATTCCTTATGCACTGGTTGCCTCGGAAATTACATATTTCCACCCTTCCTTAGAAAATAAAGGTGATAAAGGTTAGCAGTCGCCCATTCCATGATCAATTTCCTACGCTATAGAGGCCCCACTAGAGTCACCGGCACTAGGTTACTCATTTTTGAAACGTACAGGATTCTCATTTTGCCCGCATTTCTTGCAAATGAGGCTGTGCAGGCCAGCCTCAGTGGCCCTGGAAAACCCGTTATGATTTCTGGCCTGAGAAGGGTGGTCAACTTGCTTTTCAGTCTCCAGTGGCACGCTCACTTCCGAGATATGGGGGACTTGGAATCCTCACTGGTTATTTACGCGATAAAAGTTTCCAGTCTTGAAAAGGAGCCAATAATTGTTTTGGCCACCACTCACGCGCACGTTGGAGAGGTCGTGCTGGGTGTTAGGTTGATATTAAAACGGCCACAGCCACTAAAGAGTTGTTCTTAATGCTAGTGAGATCCTCTTTGGATGCACTTAGTGGTGCCTAGAAATTGTCACCAGATGTGAGTTCCTTGCTGACTGGTGGAGCCTTTAGTGAACTACCATTGTTACCATCACATGATTTTAAATTAACTTAACCTTTAATGCGTAGAAACAAATATTAAATTATTATTTGAAACACGATAATTTAGAAATAGTTAAAACTGTTCAAGCATTCTTTAGATTATTTAAAAAATATATATTTAAAGGTTTGGAAAATACTTAACAAATATTTTATATTTACAGGTTTTTAAAGATTTACAGAAGGATTGACAAATATATGTTGGCCATGAAATACTTCTCAACATTTGAATGGGAGTTCAATAACAATAAATGTATGAGCTTATTTAGTTCATTGTGTGAAAATGATAAAGAAATCTTCTACTTTGATGCCAGTAAATTGAATTATAAGGACTACCTTTTAAACACTATAAACGGCGTAAGAAAATATATTTTCAAAGAATCAGATGATACCATCCCTGCAGGAAAAGTTAGATTGATGAAGTAAGTAAATGCATTTCATTAGTTTATACTTAAAGGTAGCAAGCTTATAAGCTAATATGGTTCAGATTTAAATATATATAAATAGTTTAATCGGTGATAGTAAAAAAGCCAGTCACCTTTCGGGGTTATTGGACTATAGCGTGAAATTTTAACATAATATATATAATGTAAGTATGACCATATAAGCCCTTCTATTAACAATTTACATAACTAAAAACGCAGGCCACATGAATTACAAATTTAATATTTCGATTATAAGTAAAAATTCAATGTTGAGATGGAATTAATTCATGCACCAGCAGGAATAGAACCTCTGTACGCCCTCCATAATAAAAATATCAGAGACATCTTGGTTAATTTATTAAGATTTCGAGATATTAAGTTAAGTTCTATATAAGAAAATGTATAATCTCTAACTCAATATTACATCATTTACTTTCAAATTTAGACAAATAAATAGGTATCCATAATATAAATTTCAATACTATTGGAATATTAAAGTTTAAAAAAATGTCATGAATCATGTATACGGTGTAATGGTTAATTATATTTGTAAAATATTTTTTTAAACATAAAATTTAAGTATAAAACAATTAAAAGCGTGTTTCTCATAAAAAGAGAATATTATCTTGACAAAAATATGATACACTCATTAAATATATATGAAGATCTGAAAATGAAAACCAGGTAAAGATCAAAAACTAAATTTTACAGGAGAGACAAAAAACACTTTATAGATAAATAAACATCAGGAAATTAAAAATCATAATGTGTTACTGAAATACATATAAAAAGGAAATTAGAGCTTAGATAAAATTTAGAAAAAAGTTTTATTTTATATTTTTATAGTATCTTTAAAAATTAAACATGTCTTTTTTTATTGTCAATGGTCCTAATTTTCAGAATCACTCTCTGGTTATGTCCCTGCTTCCACCCCTCTTTGCAATTCCATGTACCATTGTTGATAAATTGGTGGGGCATACTTCTTCAAAAGCTTCTTGACATTATCCAACTTTTTTGGATTTACAGGTACAGATCTAGAGTATAGCTGAGGAGCACTGTCAAAATCGATGTCTTCTATTCGAATTTTATCTTTCAAGACAACAAAATATTCTTCTTGAATATATAGATTATGTCCTTTAGAAACATATATTTCTCATTCCTTGTAACTAAAGATTTTGTGCTTGGTTACAGTAAATAAGCCAATGTTTATATTTAATCTGAGCAAAAAAAGCCTCAAGTAAACCTTGTAGATTTTCAACATGTTTTTATGTATATTAATAACCGTAAAAATCTTAAATGCTCATTACACGAGGGAATACCATACCTCTGGAGTATACACAAACTCTTTTTGCCATTTTAGCTTCTCAATTTGGGAAAATGGCAGAAATGAATGGCCACGTTCTGGAACATAATGAAATATTTCATCAAATTGTCTGGAGGCGGAAAGATATGACAGAAACTGTACAATCAACATATTCTTGTTCTGTCCAGTGCAGTTATAACTGATCAGATACAAAACTTTAACTCTACTATTAAAATGCTCAATAAAATTACTAAAGTATTGTGTATAGTCTCATTAGCGCCTTTCTTAGCTGTAGTTTCATCGTACATGTAGGCAAGATTTTTGTTTTATTAGTATTAGCTTAAAAAAATCATTGATTGAATACCTAGATTTGTCTACTCTAAAATTTATCCCCCTATGGTAGTACAGGAAGAGAAAAGTTTGGTTCATAATCAAAACAAATTATATCTACAAATGGGTCTTCTTTAGCAAACTGACTCTTTTCTTTATGTTCATCATAAAACCTTTGAGATTTGCACAAATATAAGTTTTTTTCAATCACCAGATACCTGTTATTTGCCTTCATCGTGTTTATTGTATATTTATAACGTCAATCATCAGATACAACACAATAATCAGAGTGGGATTTTACAAATGAAAGGTTAAAATGCATCTTAATATTATTACTGTATCATTCATAGCCTATATCAGGTTTACACTTTTCCCCTTGATTAATTTTTTTATATACATCAGGTGCATATTTTTCAAGGAACAGGGAGTGCATTTAGTCGACACTTAGTTCTGGTGACCAGTATTTTCTTTCATACATCTTTCTGGAATAATATGACTGTCTTTTAGGAAAGGACATATTATGATTCTTGACCTAATTTATAAGTAACGTAGACTTGTTATTTACTCTTGAACATTGGTATTTTCTTCTCTTATCTAATGGAGGTGTTTATATTGGAGTTTATGTACTGATAACCTCTCAACACGAGCCTTCTTTATACCATGCAACCAACAAAAAGCTGTCTTGTAAAATTAAATCTCTTTACTCCCTTTTGTCATATAAAATTTAAATGTAGCATTCTTTTTATCTGACAAAGTTTTAGAATAACAGGAAGGATTAGCTTCATTATTACTTGGGTTAATCAAATTATTTTTCTCGTTCATTATTTTATTTTTGTTATTTGGCCTCTCCTATGATTAGAGAAAGCTTTTATTTGCCCTCACAGATATGCATCTTGCACGTTTTTATCTGATAGTTCATTGACATTTTTAAGCGTGATATCTTTTTCAGGATTAGTAAATTTTCTTGTGCATTGTTGCTTTCAAGAATAATAATTTGTCTGGCGTGCAGGTACAACCTTTCCCTTCTTAGAAATATATTGTTTACCTGTTTAGGGTTTGTGTTTCGTAACGTTTTGAATCCACTTTTTCACATTTCTTTTCATTTCCTTTTCTTCGTTTTAACTTCGTCTTTATTGTTTTCATTATCACTTAATTCAAAATTAATATTTGATTGTTGATTGTATATCATCATAAGATTCTTAACTATTTTGATCAGACATAATAGTATAGAAACGCAAAACAAAACGCACACTAAGTAAGCTTTATAATAACTGAACAATAGTAAAAGTAGGCGTCACAATATGCTTTCAAATAAACAATTGAGAGTGAAAAACCTATATATTCGGCAAATGTATTGTTTTCATTCTCAGTTAAACTGCACTTTAGAAAACGGGCAACGTTCAGAGATGCTAAGTGGATAAAATATAAACTATTTCCACGTATTTCTTACATCACTGGATAGATAGCAGTATTAATTATACAAATACATCAAAGCCTCATTTTAGCATATTTTGGTCACTACCTGGTTTTCATTCTCAGGTTTTCATATTTTGAAAGCGGTTATTATCTACAAAAAAATTATATTTGTTTATTATTCTAAAATAGTATTTTATTAAAAAAAACTATAATTAATAATTAAAAAAAACTCTTAGGCTGCCTATTTTGAACAAAATTCTTAATGTAAAACCATATTTTTACTACCCTAAAATAGATATGTGTAGAAAAAGTTAATAGTGTTAGGTATGTATTGTGTGAAACATACATATATAATATATCACCAATCATGCCATTCTTTTACGGGGTAGGCATAGGCAGGGTGTGCATATAGCTCAGAAAACAAATTAATAATACATCCTTACTATTTTTCTACCCACTTTCTTGCTTCCAAAATATTTATTTTGAGAATAGAATTTAGAACTATTTTTAAAAACACAATTATCTTCCAAATTAAATATCAGTAAGCTACCTGTAAATAGACTTTTCTCCATTGGAAAAGTTTATGATGTCGCATATACATAAGGGGACAGATAATATTAAATAATCAATCTTAATCTTTAGGTCACAAATTTCTACAAATACAATATTTTCCCAATATGAGGAAGTAGAATCCTTACATATTATTCTTCTATGCTTTGAAAATGTGTATTTAGACTATTACTATTTTCATTTATATTTTAGCAATGCAGCTTTTAGAGTCAATTTGAGAAATCCTTGCTACACACATAAATGCCCCAAAACATATAACACACATAGTTTTTAGAATTTGAAGAATGGATATGGAAATTATATTTATCTAGTCAGGTAGGTTTATAAATTTGTTTATACATTTAAAGGTGTTATCTACTTTATAATCTTAATACTCCACTCTAGTTTAGAGTTAATATGATTGTGTTATTATTCTAGGTTCTACATTGCACACCAAACAATCAGAGTTGTTTTTTATGGACTGATTATATGGATCCTGTGGAGTGTCGCTATTCAAATTAAATCTATGTACTTATTTTAATAAACATATAGTTTATATAAATAATAGTGTCTATGTGGAACTGCCTATTCTAATAAAAATGTATATTTCACGAGAATATATTAATTAGTGAATTAATATATTAAAAAACTGCAATGTTTCTGGGATCATATTGTTAGAATATTTAATATTTTTCAGCAAAATTTAGTTAAGTGCTAGATAGGAATAAATTAATATATATTCATAGATAACAAAAAACCTTAAGATACAAAATTTCACGTAATTGTTAATTAATATTTATAACTTTAATACACGTTACTATCTTAAATATCTTAAATAGTCCTTGTTTAACCTTTCTGTATTGTATGCTTCTTAAATTTAGAAATTTTTAATAAAACTGTAAAAATATCTACTCCTTTGTTTTCTTTTTTATATAAAAATATTACTTTTATATATTTAGTTAATATATATTAAGGAAGTAAGAAACTATAATAAAACCGATTTGAAACACTATAATTAATCCAATCTTAGAATTTCTTCTGATAGTAGCGTATGCTGGTATACGAAGTCTAAAGAGCTCATTGTTTAAGCGGATGGACTAACCTGTAAAAATTTAGAAACTATATCAACACCCGTCCCAAAGAACTTGTGTTCGCAGAATTATTTGCACTGTTCAGTTCATTTTAGCCAGTGCTCTTTCTATACTAGATGAACACAAACACACTCCTTGCAAAGGACCCAAGAGTTACGCTGAAATTTGTAACCTGCTTCAATGTGAGGGGACAGGTTCAATGATTTATTTCAATGTTATTGTATGAAAACATGTCTTTGACGAATAAAAGTGTTCTTGTTTGAAAATAAAAAAGGATTATACCATACTTGACCGGAAAACATTTGCATTAAAGGATATACAATTCAGTTTTACAAGACATACCGTTAAAATACGAATAAAGTATTTAATATATTTAAATATGTATCTATCATCCATATTGATTACATTCTGCCAATACTACAATATTTATCTAAAGTTGGATATTAGTTTGTATATTGGTCTCAGAAACCAATTTATATTTAAAATTCAATAAATATTATGAAATAGGGTATCTTAAAACTTGATTGTCTTTGTTTGAATGACAAACTTTGTGTAGTTGTCATAGCTTCAATCGATTATTTAGGTTATAAGCTTGTAGAAAGTATTATTATATTACCAGTTTTAAAAAAAGTTGGCTCATATCTTATAATATATTGCTTTTAGAAACCATATTATATTGAAAGTTAAGTAACTACGTATAATGAAACAAGTTATCTAAAATCTTAATTAAATTGGTTTGAACTACGTACTTTGTGTATAATTCTTACATTCAAAACGATAATTTAGGTTATGGACTTGTAGGAAGTACGATATCTACTACAACGTAATTTTGGTAAAATGATTATATGAATACTTTATTTCATGCAAGAATTCTATTGTATATTTATAGATTATTATTTTGTTTCAATAAACAGCCATTTAGAACGGAAGTAGAAATTTCCATCAAGACGGTCTTTTATCCTGTCTAAATACTACCATAGAGTATGATTCTGGAACGAGATAAAGCCTTACAAATGAGCTTCCTTCAAATATCCGAATATATATTAGCTACCCCAACTTATTTAAAGAAAAACTCATTGGTTTCAAACTTTGTTATGCTATTCAAACCTTTTATTAAAAAATATATTTTATTTAACTAATCACACATTAATATATCTTATATATTCAATCAAACTAGTTAATGATATTAGTAGTATGGACACAGGTATATTCCGGTGAAGTCAGAAATTGAGTAATTGGTTTGGGTATGTTCGGTGAGGTAAGAAGTATACGTCAGTACTCTCACTTTATAGTAGGTTCGC
>CABFOW010005623.1:0-13194 GCA_902141385.1 Timema californicum
TAGGATGAACTTAACAAACAGGCCCCAAACCAGTAACCACTTAATGTATGATTGTTATAATGAATGAACTATAAGTATGTTACTATATAGTTACTATTTTCTCTTATATTTCCTATTATGTTCATAATGTTTTTCCAAGATTCAGATTTGTAAAAATAGTGAATTTAACTTAACTCTAGTCACGATTGTAATGAAAACTTCACTCCCTACCCTAATGATAGACAAATTAACTGACATAAATGTAATTAGGCAAAGGGTTGCAATGTCTCACCTGCAAGAAAGTAGAAACTAATTTGTATAAACTGGTCACATTTTGAGAAAATCCCTTCAACATAGTGCATTTGAAGGGAATGATTTTCTTAGTAGTTTAGTAGCCTTGTAAAAATAATTTAGAACAGGACTTTTCAATTATATTGGCAGCAGTTCTGCTGTGAAGGAAGCTACTCTGTGATCAGAAGACGAAATTTGAATGAAGAAAGACGTTTAGCAAGGCCCAAACTCACTATTCTTTCAGAATGGCTTTTTCCTATCCAATTAGAATGACCTAGTTTCTTATAGTGGTTGCTCTCATTCTTTGATTCTACTTTATTCATGCATTCCACACATTAGGAATGGAGCAGTAATATTTAGTAAGGTTTCCTTAAAATAAAAGGTTGAAATGAGTTAACCACAAATAACTTTTTTGAATTAATAAATTATATTAATCCAGCTGTTTTTTTATGATTTTGTTATCAAACCAACTACATATGCCTACATAATTATTGTTATGAATTGTCTAAAAGTATGATTTCAATTCATGGCCTTCATAATTGAATATGAATCTTTGTGACTTTTTTTTACAAATCTTGAACACCTTAGGATTTGAGGTTCCGATCTAGTCCAATCTCTTTAAAAAAAGTTATTGTTTGGACCATAAATAGAAAATAAATTTAGCCCACTTTCTTAGATGAACTCAAATTAATAGTAGACACAAAAGAAAAATATATGTCTAAAGGGTGGATTTAATAAAATGGTTAAAGAAAGATAGAGGACAAGCTCTTGGCCTACAATTTTCTGGTAGGCACTGATCTAGTTTGCATTTTTGGAACACATAATGGCATTTAAAATGTGAACTAACAAATTTAATAGTTCCTAGTTTGATGGCCTTTCCCTGCTCTCTCAAAGTTTAGTCAATACTGCATCTACTCACCAACATTACCATAGGGGATATTTTAATCATTTGTTGTTTAAGTTTAATGACATTTGCAGTAATTATATATTTATTAGTTGTGAATTAAAGTATTTGTACATTAATAAAATATTGGTTTTCTAAATTGTAGGTATAGAACTAATAGTAGTTCTACTGGTTGATTGGATCCAATTGAGGTTCTGAAAGAACAAAAAAAAAAGTTTATTTAGCATTCAATTCATAGAGACAACGTTACTTCACACATGACTTAAAAACAATTTAACTATAAAATGATAAAATAATATAGTTAGGATAATTTTATGTTATCAATTTGAGAATATAGTAAACATCAATATTTAAAGTCACAATCACCCTACCATTACACATTAGAGTAAGTGCGTACAACCCGAACAGGTAGTGAGATGCGGTGTTAATAATAATAAAAGATTATTCAATATTAGAGCCACCAGCTTAAACAGTCAATAATACTGAACTGTTGTGTTATTGTATATTTATTTTAGAATTGTTTAGAAAGAAAACTCAGTAACATTGCAGATTTAACCTGTGCATGTTATTTTGTAAAATGTTTAACAATGAGGTTTAATGGCTAAATAATAGTGGAAATGTGGGAAGAATCTAATACACCAATGTGTCATCTTCCTTTTTCTGTCTTCTTGAGTAGAAAAAGTCATACACACATTGAAACACAAAGTGTTTATATTTACCAAAAGAACACTGTGTTTCAATATGTGCATGACTTTTTCTATACAAATCAGATGATGTCATAGTTGAGGAATTATTCTTCCAATTTTTTTTTTCCTTTCCTTAGGTGGGATTTCTTAGCTCAATATTTACTTGATTAATTTATCTTTCCTTATTTTAATCTATTTTCATTTTGATTAAGTTAGTTTGGGAAAGTTATCCTTGTTCAGTGACTTTGAGACTGTGACCCCTATGTATACATGGTCAGCATATGGGAGAAGCAGTGTGTTTGTCGGGAACTAGTGAAGGAGTAGCATGGACATCGTTGGTGTAAACAGCGAGTGTAAATTTCTAGTGACTGAAAAGTACACAAGATTGTTATTCAAATGTTTAATTATCTATTTTGTTTTTATCAAGAAAAAATTGCATCAAACAGCTATATTAAGTTAAACATTGAAAGGAGGATAGGGCAAGGCCTACACACTTACCAGTAAACTGTAGGCCTCAAAGTTCACAATTAAAAACACAACAGAACACAAAGTTATGAAATTTTCAGGGTACATCAGCAGAAGAAAGTAAACACCAGATGGACTATGCCAGCTTAGCTAGAGGTAGGTCATGGTTAATTAGATACAGTTGTTGCCTGTTTTTTTATTATTATTATTATTAGCACCGCGTCTTACTACCCATTCGGGTTATACACACTTACGCTAATGTGTAATGGTAGGCTGATTGTGAAATGAAATGGAGGACCTACAGTTTAACGTGGAATCCGAACCATGGTGGAGACCTGGCATTCCTCACATTCACAAGGCATTCCTCACATTCACAAGATGTTTTGTCAGAGGTGAAGGAAGGGTTTGGTAATCAGATAAATCTTTGCCGGGACCGAGGGTTGAACCCCGGCCGCCAGCATAAAAGTCTGACACCTTACCCCTAGACCGCTAGGTCACCTTTTTATTATTATTAATTCTGTAGTTAACTGTTCAAACTTGTGTCTTGACTCTTGGTATATGGATAGGATGTTGTGTTTAATATTTTAATTGAGTTATTAAATCATCAATTATCATTGTTTATAAATAAATTAGTGACTGGCATTATAGTAGGCCTGCTTGGAAGAAAAGGAGAGATGGTTATGTAGGGCTTAGACCAGGGGGCTAGCTGTATTTGGTTATATATTGGTGAGCCAAGTTCGCATCTACAAAGTTGGGAACATTGCAACTATTGGGGAGGGCCCGTATTACTCTAGTACTCTAGCATGAGTGAAAATTTGCATTATGGAAGTGCTACTGGTTTGTCAGGGTAGTCGTAGTTGGTATCAAAACAGTGGTCGGTCATTCATTCATTGTAAGTGTTCCTGTAGTGAGAGTGAGACTAATGTATTCAGCGATGCAGTAGTTGCATTTTAACTGGTGTATAAGATTTTCTGTGCATTAGTCATAGTGGCTTTTGATGGGGTATTTTATTTGTATAAATCTGCTCTTGAATGAGGTGGAAGGGTGATGAATTTTGAATGTGTTGCATTTCGGTTTGTTGCATGGGTAGGAAACCTTTGGCCTGTTGTTTGTGGCTGGGTCGGGCAATATAAGGTGAGCCAGAATGTTGCAGAGATTAGGGGGGCATTTTAATGTGATTCTTGAAGCACTGTTGAGAAGAGTTTGTGGGAGAGAGGATGAGGTTAGGATATTGTAGCCTGTGTTCAGGACAAATCAAGTCTGTTCAGTCCTTTAAAATACTGGGTAGTGAGTGGTATGTCATTGGAAGGTTGTTTCTTGATAGGCTCTAGATTGGACAGAGCTGTTTATTTGACTGTTGACTATGTGTTTAGGGTATTCTTGGACGCACAACTGTGTTTTGCTAAGACGCAGCATAACAGTTTAAGCAAGAAATAACAATATAATAATATAACATCTGTAAGATACTCGCATAGAAAGAAAGCAGGGAGGTACAGTACAATTTTCATAAGAACCTAATCTAGAAAAGTTAATAATCTACTTTCACATAATACTATGTCAATTCATTAGATCAGCAGCTGGTACTTTTGTTATATCTTACCTATAAAATATCACCAATTATATAGTGAGGATGTCATCAACGTTGCTTACAAATAAAAGTAATTTCTTAAAGGTTCTTTCTACCAAAATCTTATCTTAATGATCCTGACCTGTGAACTTGAAATTGGGAAACTGTGTCATGTCGACGCCCTCCCCTCCTCCATACTGTTTGGCCAACTTGTCCAACTCGGAGGCCAACTCCTTCTCAATCTCGGGGTTCGTATCCACTAGTTTACCACCTAAAGCGCTGAAGAATAAAAATACAATGTTGAGGCTATCAAGAGAGGATGTTTAATCACAATTTCAAGAGAGAGAAATCTCCACAAAAGAGTACATTGTCAGGAATCAAACATCAACTGCGCGATCCAAAGTCAAGACTGTTGTTGCTTCCTTAACCAATGTTTCTATTACAGAGTCAAGTGGGTTCATGTCCTCCAACCCTGTAAGTAACCTTTGTGTATCCTGCAATATTCCACTGGTGCATCTTATAAGATAAGGCCATACCGTAATCCATGAAAGTATGACTGCTATCTACTATGCTTTAATGATGGTATCTTTAACACTAGAATTGTAATAGTTTAATAAAAGGAAACAAGAATCTCAACCTTCATTTACCTGAATAAAGATGAAAAAACATTTGTATTGCTATGGCTAGGATTGAATCCCTTGCTAACAGTCCAATAAAAATATACTTTGTGCCCTTAATGGATGGTTTTATTAACATTTTAATTGAGTTTTGGGACTTTTTTTTCAATTTTTAGTATGAAAAGATATTCATATCAAAATTCTACTAAATAAATTAAATACTGATTAAGTACTAACAATTCTAGTTACCTTTAAACGCATTAAAAACATAATTAACTCTTATCAGAAAAAAATTAATTTGTAACTTAACATCAATAATGATCACTAGTAGGATAGGCGAAGAAGTACAGATCTAGCTGCTCTTGAAGCATTCATGTTCTATACAAAGATAAAGAGTAAGATTTTGCTTTGAAAGTATATTTTATTGCAATGCTTTGTAGATAAGAAGTAATGTGATGGTCAAAAAAATTGAATTTTAGATTTTGATGGGTGTAATTTAACAACCCAATGAATCTGAAAAAGTAGTTCTATTGATGCCATCTGTATATCTGTATTTTAGACTAGAGCCAAAACCATTTTAAACAAAGTTAAAACTTGGTATGCATGGTTTTCATTAAAGTTCCCCCAAAGGAGTTTTTGGAACTTGATATCCAAACCTAAAATTAAGGGTGAAACAAGAAAAAATAAATTTCCTTGATCTCAGCTCCTAACAATTTTAATTAAAATCCACATTTAGGCACTGTTAAGCATTACAAATAAAATGGCGCATCTGATTTTACCATTGAATTGTCTTTGAGGGTACTTTATATGGGTAGAAATTTCTAATTTTTATAATATCCACACCATTATTTGAGATAAGCTACAAAATAACTTATCATTACAAGTTGTAGGACTAATAGAAGTAAAAATCTTCTATTTAAAATATTTTTTAAAACCAACAACTTTCAAGCTATAATAAAAATATTTTTAATCGCAATCTGGGAAATATGGGAGTTGATTGTTATACTTTTTGGCGGACCAAGATGTTTCTTAATGTTTCTGTAACAGTGTATATTACAGCTTTATACTCTGGTAGAATGTGATGTACTTTTTCATTATGTTTCAGCAACAATGTATATTCGTTTCACATATCTAACCAGTTTTAAGTAAATGTTCCCATTTTTTTGGTAAAGAAGTGAAAAAGTCTGTGCTTTATTCCACACCGTTTATTTAACTGGAGCAAGATTGCACCTATTTACCAAAATAACATCCCTATTCTAAAGAATATTCCCCAATTTTATCAATATATTTTTGTTTTAAACCTGAAACACAAATTTACAACTTTCACTCACCTGCTCTTCTGTCTATATTCTTTGACTTTGTCAATGAATAGTTGTTGAATAGGGTCACTAGCTTTTTGCAGCGCAGGTGCACAAATTCCGATGTTACGTTTGAGGATGATAGGGAGGGTGCGCCTTGCAGCACTGAGTAACTGAGGTGCCAGCATTCTAAGGATTGTAAATAACACATACCACCAACAGAACTTGACAAATTAATGTATGTGATTTTACTTACTATTTAAAAGTATCTATATTAATTAAAAGAAGAGTTACTTTCTGTGCCTGTCATGAGCGTTGTGCAATATCTACTGCATAAAAAGGGTTGGAATTTTAAAATTAGTAGCCCCTATGTATACACATGCAAAGCTGGAATTTGAAATTTTTTATTTGCTTTTTTAAAATTTATTAAATACTGGGTCAAGAAAACGAGAAAAGATTTTTTTTCTGTCTATCTGAAGCAAAGAAAGTGTTGCCAGGTATTTCTGCTAATTTTAATGAAGGTTAAGTATGAAACAAAAAGTGAATTTATTAATTTAGAAATAATTGTATGAAAAACTATGTAAAGGATTCTATTATTTTTAAAGAGGTGGGTTCATAAATTTATGTTTACTACTAGGCCACAGTGGTATAGATTAACTCTGCCCCTGAATCCACTTCAAATGTAAGCCCAGTACAGGCACCCAAATTTACTGTACAAAATGTAGCCATCAGATTGTGCCAAGTTAACACCTGAAAAGAATATTTACTTTGCCCAACACATAGTATGCAAAATATTGAACTTGGTAGGAAATAGGAAACTATAATTACATGGAGGGAGAGTGGAATACCATTAATTAGGGAAAATTACACTCAATATACCCGACCAGGAATCAAACCTAGATATTCCTGTAATTGGCAGTCTACTAAATGTTTGTTTTTTAATGAAAATTTTTAACTAACCACCAAAAATACTTGATCAAACCAAATCTAGGCCTATGTAAATTTAAATTATATGAGATTATATCTCAAGTATAGAGGTTTTCAATTGTTTAAAAAGAGAAAACTCAATTTTTTTTAAATGTGCCTGCAATTAGATAATATGGTAAATATGAGATATTTGTTTTCAGGGCTGGCAATAAAAATATTGCATGCAATAGAGCAAGGATATGTTAGAATTACCTAATTCACCTATACTAAATTTGTTGTGAAATAAGATAAGTATATAATATATAACCATACTTAGGCCTACTCTACAGCATTAGGAACTTGAAAGTTCATTACCGCACTCACAAAAGTATGCCACCTATCCCTATCTTGAGCTAATTCTATCCAGTTTATCTCATTACACCCTATCTCTTTCAGATCTATCCAAATGTTACCCTCCCATCTAATGTAAAGAGAATAGAAGGTAGGGCCACTTGGAGAAAGACATCTGATTGAATGAGCATGTGACATCGCTCAGAACACTAGCCAGCGCTTAAAGCCGTGTTCTCACGTGTGTCTTTCAATGAATAGTTTCAAGTCATTTTTAATGAAAGTAAACTAAAAGAATTTGTTCACATGTGTCATTTATCATAATGATCATGTTGACTACATACTGTTTAATTTACTAAAATCTGGCCGTGTGTTGTTTTATTTTATACAACTCATTACTTATATTCCATAGACATACAAATTGTCTGTAACAGTCCAAAAATGGGCCAGTTTGTTCATCTTGCCACTTAAATACCATTTACATTTAAATAAAAACAAATTTATTAATTCATGTACATTTCCACATTTCAATAATGATAATAATTAACAATTAATAAAAGTATAAGTTCTTTTAACTTTTAATTAAAGTGTGAAATAATATTTTAGTCTAATGAAATGAGTATTCTGATGTTCGTTTTGTATTAATCTTCAGTGAATCAATGAAAATGACACGAACATGGCTTAACATTCACAAAGATTTATGGAAGACAAATTAAGTTCTTTCTAGATAATTATTGCTAGAAATTATAATATCACGTTTGAGAACATTAAACATATTTATACATATTTAAAATCCACATCAATAAATGAGAAAAACTGAATAAATTACACTTAAAAAACTATTAAAATATGTTCAAAATTACTTATGTGTTGGAACTATTGTAATATATATTATATATATTAATATTATTAGCACCGCATCTCACTACCCGTTCGGGTTATACGCACTTACGCTAATGTGTAATGGTAGGGTGATTGTGAGATGAAATGGAGGACCTACAGTTTAACGTGGAATCCGAACCACGGTGGAGGCCTGGCATTCCCCACATTCACAAGATGTCTTGTCAGAGGTGAAGGAAGGGTATGGTAATCAGATAAATATTTGCCGGGACCGAGGATTGAACCCCGGCCGCCAGCATAGAGGTCTGACACCTTACCCCTAGACCGCCAGGTCACCTACACTCTATTGTAATAACATTGGCAACATTCAATTTGTTTTAAGTTCTTGTCATTTTAGTTAACTTTAAATTTAGCACCACAAATATCAAAGTCACTATCGGCAATATGAATGGAGCATATTCGAGCAAAATTTGTATTAATTGTGTCTTTCCTTTTATATTTGAGCTCCCATGTATGGAACATTTCTGGATCCTTAAGGAAGGAATAAAAAAGATATATTATTACCCTTGCAGTTTCGTTGATTATTTATGCAGAGTGCAATATCAAAGCTAGGCATTTTGTATGTCTGTTTAAAAACACATGTAATTAAGATTAAAGAACGTGCGCATATAAATGAGCAAAAATCCTAAAAGTCTGATTGTTCAGCAATGACTTGTAGCCTAATATTATATTATATAAAGGAAAACTATTATAAAATGATAAACAGCTTGATAAGAACAATACCCCTACATATAATAATATTTAGCACCGCGTTTTACTACCCGTTTGGGTTATACGCTTTTAAGTACTAATTACTCTAAGGAATTGGGAAGGTTGAATTAGAGGATGTGAACCCGCATTTGCGTGGAGAGAGAGTGGAAAACCATTTAGGGGGAAAAACCAGTTCACCCGACCGAGATTCGAACCTCGATCTCCCCGTCCTCAGCAGTCGAGCTCAACACGACAAGCGCGTTAGCCAACTACACCACCGAGGCGGGTCACTACATATAGTTATCATTCATACATATATTTAGTATTATAGTTACTACTATTAATTATTAACTAGAACATCTCTGCTGTATTTTATATTAGCATATTAAAACAGATACTTGAGTGGTAAATATAATAAAGTAACTAACTATACCAAAATAAACATTAGTTTTGTGGCTGACATAAGTAATGACATCAACAAATTCTTCCAAATGGTGCTACCCACCTTTACATTGCTCCCATCTCCGCCTGGGTCTTCCCAATGGTCTTTTCCCATCGGGTTTGCCATTCAACACCTTGAATGTGTTTCTAGATACTCCCATTTGCACTGCATGACCCGCCCACAACAATCAATGAGATTTTACTACCCAACAATGATTAGTGATCAGAACAGGTTATGTTGCTCATCATTATGTAGCCTCCTCCACTCCCCACAATATTAATTCTTTTTTGGACCAAATATCTTCCTAAGCACCCTATTTTCGAACATTCTAATTTTCTTTTTGCCATTTAAGGTAAAAGACCACGTTTCACACCCATAGAAAATCGGTAAAACTACTTCTTTGTATATTCTGAGTTTTACATTTCTTGACAGCGCGAGGGACACCAATTACTTACTGACCGAGTAATAACAATCATTTCCCTGATTATTCTTTTCCTAATTTTCATTCTAATATTGTTATCACTCGTTAAAATTGTTCCTAAATATTTCAATTCATTAACCCAATCAAATGATGTTGTTTGCTGTAATATCTAAATTATGTAGCCGTACTAAATAACTTTTTTATTGCATTTATTTGAGGTATTAACATGCATTTTCTGAAACAAGTGATTATATATCAGAACATGAGAATTTCTACAAACGAGAGAAAAGGGCCTATTAATCTTAATGGGAAAGGTATTATCACATACCTTTCAAGGTTCTTTTACATGCCACAATCAACATGGGACCAACGGATTTACTCCCCCTCTGAAGGAATCTATGCTAATGTTCAAGAAAATTTCATCGATCCCGACTGGGTTTGAGCCCACAAACAATCGGATCCAGAAGCAAGCACTTTAGCCTAAGACCACCAAGGTATTAAGCTATTTACTCCATTTTAAATGCATTCATACAATGTTGTACTATTTACATCATAATGGGGTAGTAAGACGTGGTGCTAATAATAATAATACATCATAATGTCCTCTCGAGTCAATGGCGGTTGCATTATTTGATAGCTTGCAATCTTAATTGATCACTCGTAAGATGACAATTTTTTCACATCCATCACAAACTATGCCTTGAAATACGAGTATAAAATGACCCTGGCCAAGTGATGACTCCTGGATAGCTGTGTTAAGAGCATTAGCGTAATAAGCTAAAAATAACGGGTTCAGTTCCAGTATCCAAGTATGATTTTTCAGTTTAAAGAATATAGCCTACCTAATATTTAAATGCATAAGTTAATATAAATTACCAAACATCTCTGATTATTGCGTTTGAAAATTTTACGCCTCTTTTCATCTTTACAAAGTTAAAGAAATCAAAATCCTTTACACTCCTAAGGGTAGACTTGTCCAAATAATTTGAAAAATCTTGATATCTCATGGAATAAAGGTTAGGTTAGAACTAATCCACTTACCCAAAAAATATTATAAAAAATACATGAATATTATTAAAAATAATTTTTCTCTATTTGAAATTTTAGGCTGTTTTTCATCTTTAAGAATTAAAAGAAATTAAAAACCTTTGCCCTCTAAGGGTCAATTCGTCTAAAGAATTCATTCGAAAAAAAAATTGAAGAGAGCACATTAGTTTTTTATATAAACTTATTTGTAAGCTAAGATAAACGTCTTTAAAAGTTTAAAAAATTGCCTCAGCTTTATTCAAGACTTAATATTGATGGATCTTTAAATTTTCAAAGTTATACTCACTTTAGTATCAGCTGAAACTTTACAATATGGCCGCACTTAGGACCAAAATTAAACACAGCTAGAGTCAATTGAACAAAATATTTTTTTGCAAACATAGGCATTAATTTTTCCTTGAATCCACAAGAAAAAAATCATTTGGGGGATTATCAATGCTGAATATTACCATAACCGTTGGTTTCATTGCGATGGGATCAAAATCAAACAATCATAGTATTTGACCTCAACTCAACAAAGTGCACGAAAGATACAGCCAATCATACGTCTTGTTTTCATTCATAAATTGTCAGCCATCATCTGGAGCGTTTTATGTTGTATTGTGAATGTTAGCGGTCGTGAGTGAAGTGTGTTTGAACTTGCAAAAGATTTGTTGATATATTTCGTGTGGAAGAGCTATTTAAAAGTGTTGCGAAGCTTTATTTAATCTTTTAAGTCAAGTTAAAATCGTAAGTAAAGTTATATAACATAACGATTAGTTAATGGTTACTCTTAGTTACGCACGTTTGTATTTTTACTTGCACTTGTGTGTACCAGAGATACAAACAATTCCCACATATATAAAGTTCCGAGAAGTCCAATGTCACTGTAATATTTTTAGTAAAACTTTGAGAAAATGATTTCAAGTGCGCTTTGAATCAATCATTTGCCAACAATATGAAATGCCAGTGTTATTTCTTACTATCACATTAATCTAACCACATGCTTTTACTTTCATTTTCATCCGGGTTCGGGATTTAAAACTCATTGAGCCAAAGTCGGCTTGTTTACCACCTGAGCCACCGACTGACTACCTTAAGGTGCGGTTGTAGTGGACGCGAGAAAAGGCCAGTGTCTTTACATTTTTAATAGCAAAACTTTTTTAGATAAAATAAATAGAATATTGCTTCAGTACAAACATCACATGATAATATCAACAGATGTTGAATATGTCATTAGCATAGCGGCATTAGATGACGAACTTTTTAGACGAAGAGAAAAAGTTGTTATTAAATTTCAAGAGAAAAATAAACTCTATTATCCCACTGGAGCAATGTTTTATTAATTTTGACCAAACATTTATATTACTTAAAAACTGCAAAAAACACTGCCCTTTTCTCGCGTTCCCTACACGTCTATCATCAATACTTTGAAAGGGGAGAAATTAAGCACAAATCAGGTTTAATCAGTTAACATTAGGAGCATAGTTAGCTACTTAATGGGATGCCAAACACGTTTTCTTTAAATCTTTACTATACTATGACGCTTGTAGAGCTTGGCTTTGTTATGGTGGATTAACTCATAACTATTTTTTAAAGAATTTTCAAAAACTTGCTTTGGTGGCCGCATGGTCTAAGGCGCTTCTCTCGTAGTAGACTAGACAACCGATGATAGGGAGATCGAGGTTCGAATCTCTTTAGGATGTTTTTCAAAATGGTTTTCCGTTCTTCCTCCACGCAAATGCGAGTACACTTTCTATAAATATAACCTTCATCCCTAAAACCACTAGCGTAATTAGTACATAACCATAAAACCCGAATGGGTAGTAAGACACAATGCTAAAAAAATTTGCCAAGTACGTATCTTAGTATATATTTTTGTATTAAAGCTGGTCTATTTTATTATAAGCGTTGTTCCAGGCAATGTTAACTTAAATATTATACTGTCACGTACAGTCCGCTTCTGATAGGAAGAAACTTTTTTTTTTTACAGAAGAGTTACTAAAACCATCTTTATATATTCATACGCCAACTGGTGTGACCTGAATCTGTCACTTTTGATATATATTGATATATACTTATAAAATAGAATTTTATTACTAATTTTACAAAAAAAATAATCCTAGAAGGTGTTTCCTAACAGAATCCATTTTAACTGTATAATTTTATAAAACCTACAATATCAATCTTAATATTAACATTTCATAGATCCTGATGTTTTGATCAGTATGTATGTTGGTAGTATCAGGTAACAGAGAAAACATGTTTCTGATATTCATTATGAACGTACGTAGGTCTAATCGTAAGTTGTGTACTTGTTTGTTTTCCAATCATCTAGTTCCTCTATTTACTCTATTAACACCCGCCTCGGTGGCGTAGTTGGCTAACGCGCTAGTCGTGTTGAGCTCAATCGCTGAGGACGGAGAGATCGAGGTTCGAATCTCGATCGGGTGAACTGGGGGTGGTTTTTTCCTAAATGGCTTTCCACTCTCCATCCACGCAAATGCGGGTTCACTTCCTCTAATTCATCCTTCCTAATTCCTAATCCATTAGCGTGATTAGTACTTAAAGCGTACAACCCGAACGGGTAGTAAGACGCGGTGCTAAATATTATTACTCTATTATTATTATCATTATTATTATTATTATTATTA
>CABFOW010005623.1:21143-40400 GCA_902141385.1 Timema californicum
TCAACGTTGTGGTCCCTTGTGAGAGAGCTAGAGAGCTCAATCAACGTTGTGGTCCCTTGTGAGAGAGCTAGAGAGCTCGATCAACGTTGGGGTCCCTTGTGAGAGGGCTAGAGAGCTCGATCAACGTTGTGGTCCCTTGTGAGAGAGCTAGAGAGCTCGATCAACGTTGTGGTATCTTGTGAGAGATCTAGAGAGCTCGATCAACGTTGTGGTATCTTGTGAGAGATCTAGAGAGATCGATCAACGTTGTGGTCCCTTGTGAGAGAGCTAGAGAGCTCGATCAACGTTGGGGTCCCTTGTGAGAGAGCTAGAGAGCTCGATCAACATTGTGGTCTCTTTTAATGTCTCTCTAGAAATTGTTAAATTTTATGATAATATATTTATAAAATTCAAGTTGGCATTACGTGAATACTGTCAAATATTTTTTCACCAATTGTAATAAACGTGAATGGTATGTACTTTTAATAGTAAAATGTTGGTTAGTAAACGATCTTATTACTCACAATGTTAGTCACATAGTCTAAGGCATCAGGCTCGCCATCGACTGGAATGTTGATAATAGGAAAGTTGAGGTTCGAATTCCAGCTGGGTGTACTTTAACAGCTAATGCAGGTGCACATCCTTCAAACTACCCTCCTTATCTCTACGCCATATGTTAAGCTAATAACTGGGGCTGCCAAGCACCTGTAAAACTTGGAGAACTGGGAAAACATAAGGAATTTTGCAAAATTTAGTAAAACTACTGGAATATTTAGTAATTGAGGATATTTAACTGTAAGCTCAAAATAGGTCTTTGGATGAACGAAAAAGCAACTGAAGAGTTAAGGTCGCACCTTTAAACATGTCCCATTACCCCTTGAAAAGGGCTGTGAAGCGACAGAAGATGTATTTACCCATCAATCTTAACTAATCCTGTTTGAACATAAGTTAAATGACTTCACACTTAGTCATTTTGATGAAAAATGATCATTTATTACTCTTATGTTAAATCCAAGCTGCCTGGAAAAATGAGAATTTCTTCTCGAAAAACATCGAGAATTTACTAGACAGAAAATACTGGCAACCCTGAAAACGCGTGTACTAAAAAAAATAAAAACATTTTTACTAAAATCAGTTTTCTAGGTACCGTATGTAATGATTTTATTTTTTACAGTGTTGGTAGCCATGGATCTGGATGCTCTTTACGGGGACTACAGCCTGGACGACGAACAGGATTTCTACGCGTCGTCCAGTCCCAAGCATGGTTTCGGGAAGGTGAGTTAACCTTTGAACCTACAAACCTCTATTACTAAACATTTCCGAAACCTGTTTCGGTGAATAGTTAGAAAACCTGCTTCGGTGGCCGAATAGTCTAAGGCGGCATTCTTGTGTTAGACTAGACTGCCGATGACAGGGAGATCGGGGTTCGAATACCGGTCGGGTGTAGTGAGGATGGTTTTCCAATCTCGTTTTCTCTCCACGCACATATGTGTACACTTCCTCTTAAGTCAACCTTCCTCGTCCTTAGCTCGTTAGCTTAGGCCTAGTACATATGCGTACAACCTGAAGAGGTATTAAAACGCGGTGCTAAAAACAATTAGACATGGTCCTCATGGTTTAGCTACTGTCCAATTGACCAATGTTGTTTTATGACTTGTTTCAACAAACATTCGGTACTGCACACTAAAATAAAATTGAAAATTAAATATTTAATACCGACACTGGTGGCTACGTTGATAACAGCGTCAGTCTCGTTTAGTCTGGTTTTCTGATGATGAGGAAGTATGGTTTAGAATACCGGCCGGGTATGTCGAGGTGGATGATCCTAAATAGTTTCTCACTCTGTCTCCACGCAAATAAGGGTATAGTTTCTCTCAATTCTTCCTACCTCATTTTTACCTCACTGTAAAAACTTGACAATACCTAAAACGTACACCCCTTTTATTGTTTTTTTGCTTAGAAATACGATTTATATAAAACTCTTTTTTATATTATATAAAACATTATCTTATTGCAAACTATTTTTGTGTAACATTTCCAACTTGACGTATGGGATTCTTCTATATCCAACATACACACACACAAAATATTGTGAAAAAAATTGGAAGGAAAAGGATTTTGATTTAATTAAACTCCCATCAGTTAAAAAAAAAATCTAACTTTACGAGAGTTAACTTTTGTTTTGTGAATCAACCAACAACAATGTAAAAACAATTAGACATGGTCCTCATGGTTTAGCTACTGTCCAATTGACCAATGTTGTTTTATGACTTGTTTCAACAACATTCGGTGCAGCACACTAAAATAAAATTGAAAATTAAATATTTAATACCGACACTGGTGGCTACGCGGATAACAGCGTCAGTCTCGTTTAGTCTGGTTTTCTGATGATGAGGAAGTATGATTTTGAATACCGGCCCGGTGTGTCGAGGTGGATGATCCTAAATAATTTCTCACTCTGTGTCTCCACGCAAATAGGGGTACATTTTCTCTCAATTCTTCCTACCTCATTTTTACCTCAGTGTAAAAACTTGACAATACCAAAAACGTACACCCCTTTTGTTGTTTTTTGCTTAGAAATATGATTTATGTAAAACTCATTTTTATAGTATATAAAACATTATCTTATTGCAAACTATTTCTGTGTAACATTTCCAACTTGACGACGTATGGGATTATTCTATATCCAACATACACACACAAAATATTGTGAAAAAAATTGGAAGGAAAAGGATTTTGATTTAATTAAACTCCCGTCAGTTTAAAAAAATAAATTTCTAACTTTACGAGAGTTAACTTTTGTTTTGTGAATCAACCAACAACAATGTAAAAAAAATCACGTCTTTGAAATGCTTATTTGTATATAAAAAGTCAAAAGAATATTTTTTGGGTAAAATTACTTAAGGATTGCTATAAAAACCAAAACAAATATGTTTTAGTTGTGTTTAAAAAATGGTATTCCACCTTCCTCATCCCCTACCCGAAATTGTGCGAAGAAAGCCCGGATGGGTGAATAAGGTGCAATAAATATGTGTATTTTGTCTTACCACCCGTCCGGATTAGCCACATAACTACGCTGACGGCTTAGAGCTCCATTTTCATCTAGAGTAGTGGTTCCCAACCTGGGGAGAAAATGAGGGCGTGGAACAATTCGAAAATAACATTAAAATCATTATAATTGAAGATCCTTTTTATTTAAATCACTTTTCCAAAGTAATTAAGATCATTATCTCTTGCAGTATTGACAACACTGCCTACCGATTGTAATAAATTCGGTGAACAGCCAAAATTGTGCACGCACTTGTTTATTTTCAAGCGCGCAAGCCTCGGATTCACCACATACAGGAGCACTCATATTGTTTTTTCACGCCTATATTATGAACATTCATTAACGACAGTTAACTTTTACAATTAGTAAAGTACACAACAAACCGAAAAATCTCACATCTTCTGGCTGTATCGTTGGGAAATAACCTCACAGAGCCTGAGATAACTGGCAGGGTCCAAGGCCTCTGTGGAGCACAGTTTGAATATCGCTGCCCTATTGGCTACCATTGCGGCCACATGTAACACCCCCGAATCTTCAACTCTGACGCTCATGAAAACTAAACAGCATTGTCGACTTGAAGGGGAAAGTGATTTGCGGTGTGTTCTGTCAAACATTAAACCCAATATTTAAGTACTGATGAAAACAAAACACTGCCAACCTTCACGAAAATCTTCAATCTTTTTTTTTACCACTATCCTGTCATTGTTGGATTGATTTTTGTATAAAATAAAGAAGTAACTAGAAAGCATTAAAGAAAATTAAACAAATATCTCCAAAAGATAGGGAGGGGGGACATGTTAATTTGATAATCTATCAAAGGGGGCGTAGGTGAAATAGGTCCACTGTTTTAGAGGAATAAAAGGAATCACAATGAAGGGAAAATGAGCCTTCAATAAATTAGGTTGGTATCGAACCCTTCCGATTCCGCTCCACTATCCTTGCGCCCAATCTTACCGGCTGCAGTATGTATCTGCCTTTGAAACTCGGTCAGGAGTCGGTGACCTTGGAACCCTATCGACCTTATCATCGGTGAGGAGTATTTGTGCATCTTGGGAGCTATCGTAGGGACACGTCACGGGGTCTTTATCGCGGCAGCTGCAGCCTTGATTGGCTCCTAGTTGGTTTCCCAGTTGGCTGTCAAGATTAACAATCGATTCACACTGATGGTCTCTAACGTATCTCAAGCTGACTCGTCACATTAATTAATTTTTTTCACAATTGTTTGTGGTCATATGTGCCCGAACTTGAATGTTTGTGTATGAGTAAAGAATGACCCTGGGCACGGAAATATTCCTGGATAGCTCATCGGTTGGCGCGCTAAGCCAAAGGTCCTGGATTCGATCCCCGTGACTAGGTGTAATTTTTCAATCTATTCGATTATAGTCGATATATTGCTCATTTCCGTGACTATAATAATTCATTACCCAAGCTTCGCCTTTCAGTTAGGCCTATATTACTTAATTGTATAGTGTTGCTTTCTTCCATGAATATTCGTACTGATATATTATACATTTTAAATACATAAAAAAAACTTGCGTTCAATTCATCCCACTACATATAGAAAAGAGCACACAAATGTAACACAATTGAATGACCCAAACATAATTTTATTTCGTTGAATTTTTCAATGGATGGGTCTCAAGTTGGCCCAACACATTAAGTGGTCCTTAAAAGGCCTAATTTTAGAGCGTGAATGTTCATGTTGACACCATGCGAGCACTAACGATCAGACAAAAAAAAGAGTATTTTTCCGCAATGTGGCGGGCCAACTTGGGGCCTACGTTGGTCCTTAGGGATATTATCAAACAGTGACTTAACAAACAACACTGGCGGTCTCTAGGGATAGTATCAAAACAGAGACAAAAAAACACTGGCGGTCTCTAGGGATAGTATCAAACAGAGACAAAAAAACACTGGCGGTCTCTAGGGATATTATCAAACAGAGACAAAAAAACAAACAACCAGTCTATTCACACTGATGGTCTCTAGAGATATTATCAGATAGTAGTGATCATTGATATAAAAACCAAACGTGTGCGTTCATGTAAAACGAGTCAACCTGTTCCTTACCGCCAGCTGAGAAGCGGCATGGGTGCCACAGGATGTGAGCTTCATTGGGTCATTGATGCCTTAGAGTTTAGACCACAAAGTCATCACTCCTTAGGGCCTACATGATACCACTTCAAGACGCATGGACATAGGGATTTCATACGTGCTCATAAACGCCAAAGAGGCTACGCCCAGGTTCTCTGACTTAAAACACGAGGATTGCTTTGTGTGGGATTAATTAAATACAGACACGCATCAGTGGCTTTGTGGTCTAAGGCTTTACACTAGCATGGATTTAGGTTGACCTTGTGGGTAGGTTGGAGCTCAGAACCTTNGACACGCATCAGTGGCTTTGAGGTCTAAGGCTTTACACTAGCATGGATTTAGGTTGACCTTGTGGGTAGGTTGGAGCTCAGAACCTTTTTAGGCATATGGGAGTGGTCTCCCCATATGTGATTTTCGCCCTGGTTTTCCAGTCTCATTCATATCAGGTGAGTTTGTACTGGAAAAAACACACAACAATACGTTTTTACTTTTTAAATTCTTGTTCCGTCTTGTCGCGCAATGAACGGATTTCCTTCCCCCTCCCTGACTTCAACTGCCCCCTTCTCGTTCCTCTCTGGTGAACATAGCTCATAGCATCGTCAATTAGCATCAAACATTGCACATAAAGCTTGCCCCACACCTAATCGGATCGGAACAAATCGGAACCCTGCGAATGAAAACTAGTTCTGTCCGTACACCGGTTCGGAATTCACTTGATGTCAGTCGGAAGACATTGTTTTTAGTGATTTGGTGATAGCATCAATGAAGAGAAGGCAGCGGTGGTTGTTGTTCTATTAGTAGAGGCGTTAGCTTACATTGAGTATGCATTTCAAGTATGACAAAATTTGACTTCTATTTCATGTTCTGGGGACTCAGGCGAGTATGAAAAGTGATGTTGTCAGTTCCAGGGGTGGTCGACAACCCGTAGGGTAGGGGGTGAATAGCGCGCTGTCTGTTATTTATCTCAAAATGCAAAGTTAAGTGCAATTAGCTGTTTTGTCAATAATTAGTTCTTTGGTGTTGAAGTTCTTGCATCCGTTAACGGGGCAAGAATAGAACGCACAGAACCAAGTTCCGCTTAAATTACAAATACAAAAACGTTTCAAACATAAATTTTGACAATTACATGAGAACATCAATTTTTTTTTAAAAAAAACGGGCTGTTTCATTAGACCATGTCGTATGTTACCTTCAGAATCTGTAACGTAGACAAATCTCAGCAGAACAAGTGGCTCAACAAATGCATTTAATGAATTCTACCAAACATGAAGTTGAGCTAATACTCTAAGAGCCAGTTTCATAGTCAAATTTAGTACGCCTCAAGGGCGGCGCTACACTAAGTACAAGACGTCACCTACCTAAACTCGAATGGGATGAAAACTTGCCCATTGCATTCTGGTTTAGGTAGGTGTCGTCATGTACTTAGTGTAGCGCCGCACCTGAGGCTTACTAAATTTGACTATGAAACTGGCCTCAAGTACATGAAGTAGAAAACTATCATAAGTGCAGGGTAGAGAACCAATATTATTTAAGGCGTTAGTGTCGGCTCAAAATAAAATGTGTCTACTCGCATCACAAGTTTTTCCAGGATTCTTGATATGCTGTAAATATAACACCGCAAGTTCTTTTAGTTGATTTTATACAAAAGTATTTAAGTTTAAGAGACTTAGGTATCGATGTTTACTGTTTGCTTTGAAGATATTAAGGATCTTTTTTGTACCCAGTTTACTTGTTATGTCACACCCTGTCAGCCCATGTAACGCTGGCAGAACATCACTAACTGAATCCCCATAATACTCTGAATCAATATGGCACCCAAGACATCTTCTATTTTCACTGACCCCGGCAATTATCAAAAGGCCAATCAATACAACCAACAGTTATGAATGATTCCAAAATCGAATTCTAAGTATGAAAACGTCAGTGTCAGCACTGTGAATAACAATACCTCATGAATAGTTCTGTTGAACAACTTCATAAGCATGAAAGAACATTCTATAATCAGTCTCCAAGTGATAACTTGCGAAATGTGTTACTCTGGAAACATGTTATTTATCGTTTTTCTCAGAGCATTCTGTTCCATTTAAAAACTCTCCACCAATAACAAGAGGACAGCCTTTTGGAACCAAAGCATTCTGTAAAATGAAATTCGATAGGAACAGACATAAAAGGGTTTTGTTTTCCTTACTGTGTAGGTATCTAGATTACTATTTTGGAAGTTATTCTCACAATTAGTGAATCTTCACGAGCTAATCTTCTCTTTTGCTCTTCCAATTTTATGGATGATTTCCCGTACGTATCAAAAACTACGTCAATACGTGTAAAATTAGTCTTTTGCAGCACTTTCTTATTCTTTCCAAACGAAAACTTGCTAAATCCCCAAATATTTTAGTCATCGAAAGGACTACAAAGGGTACTGAACGTATAAGTGCCATTCCATCCATAAAGTACACTTCCGCACTAAGAGGAAATATATTCATATTTCTTGTGAAATTGCTTTCTACTACAATTTCGTTCAACACTTTTGCTTTCTTGTTTGTTTGTTTTTTATAATTCTAGACCAAGGACCATGAAATATCAAGGCGGGGCTGGGGGGGAGGGGTGCGATAAAGCATTGCTGATGCTTTATCAAATCTGCAGTACTAGTGTTTCTTTGTATAGCTAAAAGAAAATCATAATGTAGATAGCTATGTTCTATAAAGCTCCTTTGTTTCTGGTTATTTTTCTTATTGGATTATGTTGCTGAGTATTCGAAAGATTTATCAACCATCTGTTTCGGAGGAGAAAAAAAAACTTTTTGTTTTGTTAACTAAAGGCTCTCTTTAAAAAAATCCGTGCCTACATTGTTTTACCGATGGGTTGCACCCTGAGCAAGAATGATGTTACTTCTTCTTTATTTACTACTAAACCACTCACAATGTTACGTAAACAATTTTTTTCCACAGATTATCGTTTACAAAAAGGAATATGGTAATTTCTAGCATATTACCTTCATCTCTGACGCTTATATTTGTGCCCCATTCACTGTGCGACGATTTGTTTATGTCACCAATGGGATCTGAGATCAAATCATAGTCCACTAACAGTCTCATGCAATGACGATTTGCTGTGATAAAGACAACATTTATTTGTCGCTTGAATATTACTGGATATTCCTGGCCAGCCACCAATAACGTTAGAATAAAGAGTAAGCATTTGCTCAAGGGCATGATCACTAGCAACACAATTAAATTTTCCATTCTCCTGTTTTACTGAAAAATGTCCTTGTTTGGAAGCATTTAAGACTTTCTCAGTAAGTTGAGACATAAGATATATACTAGATGTATCCACGAATATAATTGTAGCTATTTCACATTTTACTTGCTTTTTTTTCTTTGGATTTACCTTAGTTATAAAATTCAACTGCAAAACAAAGTCCATAATTATATTCCTACCTAATAGGAATACTTTAAAAAAAATCTTGATACGATGAACGAGTCTAAAGTTATAGTGGAAACAAAATTCCACCCAAGGCGTGCTATTCACCCCCTCCCCCACGGGTTGTTGACCACCCCCAGAATTGACATCACTTTTCATACTCAACTGGATCCCCAGAACATGGATCAGAAGTAAAATTGTGTCATACTTGAAATGCATACTCAATGTAAGCTAGCACCAGGTCTATGTGCATTGCTGCCGATGCCAATAAAGAGACAGAAGAAGCGGCTTCAAAAATACTTTCAATGCACTACATAAACGAAACATAAAATTTCCGAGATTTCCTGCATTGCATTTTTCTTCATAGTACAGTCATAATAATGGTTATTACTAATGTCATAAATAACTACAAGATACTGTTGAACTAAATTGATTATTTCTTTGTCTAAATATATTTGTTTAAATAAGCAAAAGTTGTCGAGGTACAAAATATGAACATCAGCGTATGTAAACTGAACACGAGTGCTAATGATGCAATAGTCCAGTTTTGAGAACGCATGCGCATGGATTCTGAATTTGTCAAAATATTCCCTCCTCCCTATTATTTTATTTATCTATATCAGTAGTCGCCAAACAGTTGACCGCAAGCTACCGGTCGCTCACGATGCCATTTTCTGTAACTCACCCGATAAATTTATTTTGCTCTTTACAAAGCATCTTATCTTTAAAGAGTGTTGCCTCAATCATAGGATGATTAGTTTGGTTTCTTGTCTAGAAGGAAAACTATTCAGTTCGGGTAGGTCCGTTTTGCACTACGAGGAAAGGTGTAGTTCTACTCTACCAACCTGTGTGAGTCGTCACTTTCATCTGAGGATAGTAAAAAAAGGAAATACACAAATACATTCTTCTCTGTGGTCCACGCGCCGAGTTAAAAACAATATATTCGACTATGATCTCATTTGAAAATTGAATAAACTTTGAACTTTCTAGCATTAAAAAGTTAGTTTTAATACGAAATGTATGGACATTTAAACATTATTTCCATTACAATTACGATACAAGTAACAGAGCCCACTCCTGATCAAAAATAAAGTTTGAGATCAAAGGGGCCTCTAAAGTTTACAGTGATAACCAAAACATAGTACGGCACATTTTAAATATGGGTAGCTGGCGAAACAATTCTGGCATTTTGAAAGTAGCTTCCACACTCAATTTGTTTGGAGACCCCTGATCGAGATTAATATGTCATTATAGAGATGGGCAGAGCAGTTCAAAAGGATGAAGTTCACTGAAATATGCAGTTCATTTATCTAGTTCTCTCGTTCGCGAACAACCTACAGCCAAGTAAGTGATATTGCTTTTATGGGAGCGGTTATTGGTTGGAGCTTTTGGTCGATGGAGAGGGGGAAGGCAGTATTTCCTATTGGCACAGTGCCTAGCCCTACAAAGGAAGGGATTTTAAAATAAAACAATAAAAAAACAGGTTTTTTTTAATAAGGAGACAATATCGACAAAAAAAATTCAAATGAAATATCAAAATTATATTTACAAAAAACCTTTCCACAGAGCTTAGGCTACTTTTAGCATTTCCCAAGAAAGCTCCTATTTTCGTCTTCTAGTTGCAATAAAGTCTTAAATAACATCCTCAAAGTTCATATTACGAGTAATATTAGAGAAACTAGAGAGGACAATTAACTTCAATTTGCGTTCTCAATGCACAGAAGAGCCAAAGATGATAGGCGATCTTTGCTCACGTCTGAGCTAATAGAGGTCATAATTTGCTTGAGGTTCAAAGATGATCTTTCTTCTTCTGCATTCTATCGAGCTGTCGACAGATACATCCTCAACGCACTATCCACATTTGGAAAACTTGTAATAAGTTAATACTTTATTATGGATTTTATTAGTTGCGCTGTATACATACAAAGAAGACAACACCACAAACTCATCAACAAAGTCATCTAAGTCTAAAGAATAGATGTTGACTAACTCTCTGGCTTTGGATTGAACTTCATCTTCTGTTAGAGATTTGTCTGAAAGCGAATTGAATGTAACATGCACACACATTGCTGTATGCCACCTTATTGCAATGCATGTGACTAGTACGCCTACAATAAAATTAAAAAATATAATTGGAAACGCATTTTTTTCGCTTAGTTTCGGTGCCATTTCCTCTGGTGTGTTATAAAACAATCTATTCCGGTTTCGCTTTCGATCCTTACAATATATGTAATCAGAATTCCCAGCTAAACTTTTTGGCATTTTTTTCAAAATCATTAAATTTTTCCTCGTCTCGAATATCAACCAAATAATTAAGAAGGGCATAATATAGTTTCGCAACTATACAAAGCTAAATTCTAAGTTATTTGAGTGCTTTATTTACTCCATAAATGTTTTTAGAAGATTTTCCCAGATGACTGGCATTACTGTCATTTTTAAGCTATTACATTTTTGTTAATAAAACTTTTGCTGTTCTTCACACCATAAGACTTAGTTTCAACCATCTTGTGTTGAGGCTACAAAGAATGTGTAAAGTTATTATAAAATGGCAAAAATATATATTCGATCTTTCAGGATAAGGCTAAGTGGCTTAGTTTTGTAAGTGCGGCAATTAACTTTTGAGTTCCTAATGTTATAAACTAATTAAGTTATGGATGATATTCTATTCACAAACATAGGCCTGTAACGTTAAAAAAATGGCAAAAAGAGATTATTTTGAAGCCTAGTAAGAGCATTTTGGATATAATCAAAGTGTCTTGTGTTCACTTTACGTGTCTAGGTGTAGAACATATAATTGAGTAACATTAATCGCCCCCGTGATATGGTGGTAACTGCATCTGGCTACGAACCTAGGGCCCTCCAGTTCGATTCCCGACTGTTACCTTAGATATTTTTCCAGAAATGGGAATTATTCCAACGTTCACCATGGTTTGTTTAATTAGGCCTAAGTTAGTTTTAAGATCACTACAGGCTCTACACCTTTATAAACACTATCATCACATCATATCATTGTGGGTACAACGTGTAGCCAACATCCTGTGGTGTACCCTGGGTAACGTTATGTGCCACCAGAGCGACATAAAGTCTACACACAGAGGCGACCGAACTAGATACGTAATATCTCTCCCGATCAAAGATGTCATACGCTAAAAAATAAGTTGGTAACATTATGTGGTTTATTTATTTGAATACAGTATACATATTTAGTGTTCGCCATTTGTTTTAAAATTAAATGCTTTCTAGTTTTAACACAAAAATTAACCCTAACACTTGCTTATTAAAATATAAATAAAAACACTATTTAGGCCTACTTGATTTTATTATAATTTATCAATCGCGAGAAATATCATTTGGTAGCTTAATAGTCATCCGCTTCTTTTCTAATTATTTATATTAAAACTACACCACTTGATTCATGGGATTGAGTGTGTCGGTAGTAACTTGTAAATTTAATTTCTTACAACCCAGTCAAATAAAGAGCCTAAGAAGGAAATACTCGAGGGCTTGCCCCTGAATTTAAAATGAAACGATCTCTGGTGTATTTTTGTACACAAATCTTTTTGTAAACATTGGTCTTGGCTATGTCATATTTGTCTAAATGTTCTAGGTGCACCATAGATTCCAAATACGGTGACCATTACTATTTAGAAAACTTTTTATCGATTTTGGCCTACATTTTTCACCATGGGTAAAATTTAAAAAGACTTATTGGAGTTGCAACAATAGCTAGGTACACATATTCTTTATCTGTCTTAATGTGATACATGCGTACTACATCCAAACTTACAAAATCAAACAGATAAATCATAGATGGTGAACCTTCTTCGGTGGCCGAATGGTCTAAGGTCTAATGTTAGACTGGACTGCCGAGGGCAGGGAGATCGGGGTTCAATCCCGGTCGGGTGTAATGAGGGGGTGTTTTTTTTTAAATGGTGTTCGACTCTACCTCCACATAGATGGAGTACACTTTTTCTAAATCAAACCTTCCTTTTACCCAGCTCATTGGCGTAATTAATACACATGCGTACAACCTGAACAGATAGTAAGACATGGTGCTAAGGAAATGGACCCCGAACACGTGGCTGTGTAGTTGACTAGACCCCTGGCGTGGTGTTGTCAAACTTCAGTATTCTGACCCGTTACTAAAGACGGCCTTGACTTTAAGGCATACGAGCACCAAAACCCGGCCCAGAAAACTTGTGATCTACCACTCTTATCTGTCGAATAGAGTACAAACCAGTGTAAAGGAAGGGTTCGAACGCAAGCTTATCTATCCGAGGATATCAGGTTAGATTCCCGAAATAATCAAAAAATGGCTCATTGGTGAAATTAGGGCCCTCCTTTTCAATCTAAAATTAATGGTTGGGGAACTAGATATTGTGGTTTTTAAATAGTGATGGTCACCGTATTCGGAATTTATGATGCACCTAGAACATTTAGAAAAATATGGCATAGCCAAGACAAAAAGATTTGTGTGCAAAAGACATGGTGCTAAGGAAATGGACCCCGGACACGTGGCTGTGTAGTTGACTAGACCCCTGGCGCGGTGTTGTCAAACTTCAGTATTCTGACCTGTTACTAAAGACGGCCTTGACTTTAAGGCATAAGAGCACCAAAACCCGGCCCAGAAAACTTGTGATCTACCACTCTTATCTGTCGAATAGAGTACAAACCAGTGCAAAGGAAGGGTCCCAATGGAAGCGCATCCGAGGATATCAGGTTAGATTCCCGACATAATCAAAAAATGGCTCATTGGTGAAATTAGGGCCCTCCTTTTCAATCTAAAATTAACGGTTGGGGGACTAGATATTGTGATTTCTAAATAGTGATGGTCACCGCATTCGGAATCTATGGTGCACCTAGAACATTTAGAAAAATATGGCATAGCCAAGACAAAAAGATTTGTGTGCAAAAATACACCAGAGATCGTTTCATTTTAAATTCAGGGGCAATACCTCTAGTATTTCCTTCTTTGGCTCTTGATTTGACTTGGTTGTAAGAAATTAAATTTACAAGTTACTACCGACACACTCAATCCCATGAATAAAGTGGTGTAGTTTTAATATAAATAATTAAATGTGTAACCAATGACTTTTGTGTGGACTTGAAAATATACTTATAAAAAATTAACAAATACATTAACTATAAGTTATGTAGTGAGAAATTAGTGCCCAGAAAAGAAGCGTATGACTATTAAGCTACAAAATGATATTTCTCGTGATTGATACATTATAATAATATATTTTTCTAGAATAAAATTGGAATGCAAGTCCCAGTATAGTCTGTTGGCCCAGAAACTCGCCAAATAATAATAGTGCCAAGAAAGAGTCTATGTTCACATCCCACCCTGAGACAACTACGCGCACCTGTCTAGATCTCGAGACGCCGTTCCTGAAGAGGACCTCCTTGTTGCGCATGCGCAGGATGTGACGTACCCTCACTTCCTATGCGACAGGTTGTAGAGGGAGGAGAAGCCAATCGTCGTCTTCCGGAGGCCACATCCAACTGAAATCCACTGAACCGAAAGAGTTGCGTGTGTCTGTGGAGCCGTGACACCCATAAGGGTCGGGGGTCTGTTAGGGGAGAAAGTCCCTTTTCGTAAGGTTTCCCCCTCACTACGATAGAGATGCAACCCGCGCAGCGGACTAAGACGCTGGTCTCGTTCTTCTCTAGTTTTACTGAGAATCAGGGGACTTAGAATCCCGGTGTGAGTATATTGAGATGTTTTTAATGCTCTTACCCCACTCACTCTTAATGCAATTGCAGAAACATTTACTCAATACTCCTATCTTCCTTTTCGCCACCACATCAGTTTAAATATGTGTATATCGCAGGCAGGTAGTAAGACGCGGAAAAAACACAAAATATTGAAATAAAAAGTAGAAATGATTAAATAATTAAAACATTATCGCACAAAGCTAACACATTAATTTCTATCTTGGCGTAGGGAAAGGATTCTATTGGGGTGGAACTTCTAGAGAATACTAACTTTGTGGTTTCTGTCAATGTTAACATTTTACTTCCCCATTAGTACTATTTCATAGTTATTGGTGTAATTATCTCAAGTGACAGCTGCAAATCAGATAACTTGACGTATGAATATATGGTAAGGGGGCGTTCAAGTATTACGTAAGCACATTTTTGACCATTTTTAACCCCCTTCTCCCCTGTAAGCAAAAATAAGAAAACGTCTGAGCCCCCTTCCCCCTTTTGCTTACGTAAAATTTGTCATTATTTTAAAATTTGTTCACAAGAATAACCATTCTTTTTTTCAAGCAATTTGGCCTATAGCCTGAACAGGTGGTAAAACGCGATGATAAAAATAAAATAAAAATCCATGCAATTTTTGGTACACTAATTATTAACATAAAGGTGTAAACTAATATTGCGAAATAATTGAAAATTAACACCGGTATTCAATGAATTTAAATTGATTGAAAAGGTAAAAATATCAAAACAATTTACGACATTATAAAAGTTTAAATTTGAATCTACTTTTAATTGAAGATATAAAAAAATATTATTAGCGAATAAATGAATATTATATTTATAAAAAACGCCTTAAGGTCTAGACTCCATTTAATCCGATGACCAAGGTCCTTGAATCCACGTATCAGCACTTTCAATTATAATGTTTCTATTTGGGGGGAGCGGGGGGGGGGGGGCTAGATCACTCAAGCTTTGGCTTACTTTTATAGGCTAAGCTTCTCCACTTCTTCCTCGTTTACGTTTAGCCACTCAACATTTTCATTGCTGCCTGAAGTTCAAGCGGCTTGCACTGCGCCCTCCCTCAATTTTGCCCGTCTTTCTCTGTCTTACGTAAGCATTGTTGTGACCCCCTATTCCTCTTGTCAGCAAAATAAAGTTCACATCTCCTTCCCCTTAGGTGCTTACGTAATACTTGAACGTCCCCTAATTGGTTTAGTAACTATTATAAATGTAAAAAAAAGTACTTTTGTATCAAAATCAGACTGTAGTTTGATTCTGAATATTGGTCAGTTCGCGCTAATCGATTGTTTGTGACTCACAGCCCACGGACGGGTCTACGAGGAAATGTGAGGAGTATGCGCCTGTAAACCACGCAACCTTGCTTGTGCTTATCGCGTGTCAGGTGATCTACGCTGGCAGGGGTTTGACGAGGAGAATGTAAGGAATGTGCACTTTGGGCCAAAAACGATTCTTTACTTTTTTATATATATATAACATTAAAATCGTGCACATTATATGCCTCTATATTACGATGGATCGTGGAGTATCATTTGCTCTCAAACTTACAAAAGCTATTAATAAATGCACACGACTAAATCAAACACGCACTTTACAATTAAATTTAAAATACACTGAAAAGCTTCAACAACTAAACTCTTGTATTCCGTTATATATGATATTGATTTTCAAATATCTGCTGCAGAAATAATAACCATCCCCTTTGAACGCAACCCTTTCCAGCCTAGTTGCAGTGTTTCACCAGGAATGTGTATTTTACAACCAGACAAAGACGATACCAAGTTTATTGCTGCACTCTCATCTCACACCGACAGATGTGTGTTGGAAAAATGTATGCATTTATAAACTATACAGTCGATAGTATTTAAAAATATACTTATTCAACACGAATGTCTTAAAATGAATCAAAAATGCCTAAAATTACTTTTTTTTAAATCCTTAAAAATTAGTAAAAATGATGCAAATCCAAAAAGTACTATACCTAAATTCTAAAATGACAGGAGATCATGAACAGAGCTTGTAACACTTATGATCATTGATGCGACGAACCAGAAAAAATATGGCATGTCATCAACATTCAGGCGGGACACTGTACCAACCAGCTCCAAGGGGCTCTGTGGCTAGGAAGCGTATATTTGACTACTGTATGTAGGATTCGGTGTTCATTAAAAAGGGTATAGTCTCGGGTATTAACATCCACACTAGTAAAAATTTAACATTAGTTTAAATTTACAGTCTCGTGTTTAGTGTATCTGCAGTTGCGTGGAGGGAGAGTGGAAACCCATTTAGTAAAAAACCTCAATATACCAGGCCTATATTCTACCTCCTCGCCAGCGATTAACCAGACTAGATGAGCCCGACATTTTTTAGTTAGCGTATACAACCGATGCGGGTATAATTCAATTTTAGACCGCGCTTGCGCCGGTAACGAACACTTTTTCTAAGCGTTTTATTTACATTTAATCTTTTTTTATAATCCTCTTTAACATTCACTAACGCGCGTGATGATAGTAAAAAGTAGGCCGTAACGTTATCGGGTTTGAAAAATCATCTCCTCAAGAACTAAGCTCGTTTCGCTATCCCCGCCATCTGACGGCTCAGTTTGGCGTCTCATTCAAAGCATCACGGTGCAATAATGAAGGGGGAGGGGGTAGGTTTCCCGCCGATAAGCAAGGTTTGCCAACCTGTCACTTGTTTTTTCTTCGCTCGGGGAAGTTTGAATCACCTGTATTTACCACAAGCTGGAATGGGAAGAAGGTGTTTTTTGGTTGGGTTTTTAAGATGTCGAATTGTATTCACTCTTTGAATGCCGGTACTACACACGAATTATCGCCGTCAGACGATCTATCACAGGGATGGGTAAAACTCCGACCAGTGGTACTATTTTAGATTGTCCACCGATTCTTTACAAATATCTAGCTATTCTTTTCGACAATGATTCCAGAGCAGAGTTTCATCATTTGTATCAAATGAAAGCTGAGGATGTACAAAAAATATATAAAATATTCAAAAGGGAAGCCGTTCATTTAGAAAACGATCATTTATTTTGATTACAATGAGTTATACTAAATGGATCATTTTTTAAATAAAAGCATTTACTTTGAATAGTATCAATCCAATCTTACCACTTTTTAATAACGAAGTTTCAATCAATACTAGTGGTTCGTGGCAGCGATATCTGCAAATTATCGTGCCAAAACGTATTATAAATTTTTTACTGGGAAACGTTCTATATAATTACGCCTTATTCGACTTTCTATTTAAAGGTTTGCTCGTCAAAGGCAACTTTCAATTGATTTTGATCTTTCAGTGTATAATTTCAAGCAAAAAGTAAGTTTTTCTTCTTCGCCCTACGATATTAACTTTAAAACGACCTCTCTCCCAGCTCTTTACTTATTTGTTGTACTTTCCCACTTAAGTAAGAATTGAGTTATTATTTTTAAACAAAGAGAAATATTTTATTTACCGATATACATCATACACAAATCATGGTTTCCATGGTAATTTAAACAAATAATGATTGTACAGATGAGCCCTCCACGCACAGCAGAAAAGATAAAAATTTGTTGGTAAAATCAGGTTTTCTTTGGAAACTACTATTTTGCCGACAACCTGAACCTTGAGTCTTTAAAATGAATAAAGTTCGTCAAAATTGGTTCAGCCGATTTTTCATCATTTAATTGACTGGAAATGGGCTTATTAAAGAAAATGTGAGAGTGAGCGTGAGTATGTAAGTATGTGTGTGAGTATGAGAAAGTAAGTGTGAGAAAGTGGGTGTGACAGAGTGAGTCTTAGAGATGAGAGTGAACGAGTGAGTGTTATTGAGTGAGTGTGAGAAATGATATGTGAACGGGATAGAGTGGGAAAGAGACGGTGTGATGTTGTGTGTGATTATTTATGTATTAATAGTGTAAGATAAAGTATATATATATATATAATAAAGTATTTTCTCTAAACTGACTACCTACCTAACCTTTTAATTTGTGAATTATAGTCAAAATTGTTTATTTAAATGGGAATTAACGATAACAACATTCCAATAACCATAAATGTTTCTCCAGTCTAAGAAATTAATTCTTTCGATTAAAATATATCTAGGTAAAAGATATGCTAGGACTATCTATTATAACAGCCATTTTGTGATCAGAGATAAATATTCAAAAATTAAGATGAAGGAAAATTATCCATGCAAACAAAAGTATATATTTCTAACCTATTATCAATGGTTTGTTTATTGTGTATAGATTTTTTTTTCATAACTTTATATATTTTTTCCATTGTTGAACTTAAGTAAGTGTTGACTTATTATTTTGTAACAAAGATAAATATTGTATTTACAGAATGCGTTACCATTATTAACCAAGGAGAAATAATTTATTCACAAGTATAAGACCATGCACAAATAAGGGTTTCCATGGTGATGTAAACAAAGAATGAAAAGCTGAAAATTCTCTGGGAAATCATATTTTCGTTGGAAACTATTATTTATTCCGACATTCTAGACCCCTGACCTTAAAAATGAGCGATTGATGTCAAAATCGGTTCGGTAATTTTCTCATAATTTCAACTACCGGAAATGGAATTATCAAATTATATATAAGATATATGATAGAGAAAGTGATAAAATGTTATAGTGAAAATGAGGGAGTAAGTGTTTGAATGTGAGTTGTGAGAAATTTAGTGTACAGACTGAGAATGAGCAGTTGAGAGAAATCGAGTAAGTGTGAGCTAGTGTTAGTGAGAGTATGGCCCGTATGCAAGGACGATGCTGAGCACGGCCAGAGTACGGGCAAAGTATGAGCCTCGTGCTAGTACGATCGATGACGTAATATCTTGAGTCTCGCCAAAGTCTGGTCCCGGGCTGGCTCTGGTTATACTCTGCCCGTACTCGGAGGATATGTCCACAACGTGGCGCTGCGCGCATAGACGATCGAGACAGCTGTTTTCACGACAGGCCTCATGCTCTGCTAGTGCTCAGCCTGTACTCTGGC
>CABFOW010005624.1:0-40387 GCA_902141385.1 Timema californicum
GGGTATAACAGTAAATTTGCCAATACCTGGATGCTCCATTTATCGTTTCTTAATGAGTCCTGACTTTGTCTTCTACTGTGAGAGGTTTAATATTTCGTGTTCCGATATTCTCATTGTTTTTAATCGATCTATGCGTGTGTTGTGTGCTCGTTAATATTTTAGTCTAGTTTGAATACGCTGAGAAAGTAAAAGTAGGCCTATGGCAGAGTCAGCATCTTGCAAGAGAAAACACACGACTTTAACAATCGAGACAAAAATCGATAATGTAAAAAGACTTGAAAAGGGGGAAAGTGGGGCATTTTTTAGCCAGGATGTACGGAATAGGTAAAGCTACTCCGTCTTAAACCTCCACATTAGTAAAAAAAAAAAAATTTAAAAACAATTATTGTTCTGTACATTATATTATTGTATTATATTTGTCATGCTTATAAAATAAAATATGTACTCGCTAATCCAAATGAATTGATAATCCGAACCACCCCCGGTCTCCATTAGTTCGTATTATTAAGGTTCTACGGTATATTATTTTAAATACAAAGCATAAAATAGCTAGTATCAGTGGGTGGGCAGATTAAACGTCAGGCTCCTTCCTATCCTATAGTGTGCCAGTGTCAGGTAGGTTTAAGGGCTTGAATTCCATACAGATGTACAAAGGGATGTTTTCCCTATATATTGTCCCATTCCCTTTTTTTTTGTAAGCACAGCGTCTTACTGCCCGTTCGGGTTGTATGCACTGCCACATTTCCTAAACTCAAATGCGGTTACATTCCCTCTAAATTATATCTTCCTCATCCCTCATCCACTAGTGTAATTAAAATGAGCATAGTCCGGATGGGTAGTAAGACGTACCGCAAAATAAAATTCTAGAATATAGCTATGCAAGCATGTTTGTATAGGCTTTGGCCCGCAACACTTTTCGAATTTGTGAATATGGCCCTTGGACACAGACATGTATGAAACAGACACTCAACCATACGGGGGTTTCGCTGTGCTCCTTTTGCCAGCTTGAGTCCTTCAACATTGGGCTTCGCTAGTAACACCGTTGGGTGATGATAGAACTAACCGCAGTGATCCTAGTGTTTAAGGACTCAGGCTTCCAATAGGAGCGCAACCAGTTTAACTTGGACTTACATTCAACCGTGAGAGATGCAGTAACTGGATTTATTTTGACATCCAGACGCTCTGGGGTAACAGAACGTTGTCCAGCCTACACCTTGGAGGCTGTCTGCATGTCATACCCATACAGATATTAATATTGCGTGTACGGGTTACAACATTCGTAGCCCAATAGTGGAAAGATTAGCCAGTACGAATGTACCGTTCGTTGCCAAGGGGATTCTAGAATAAACTAATCATACATCCTTACCGTGAAGGGTCTTTCCATGTTGTTGAGATTATAGCGATAGTAAATATAAGGGTATGGAACTAGTGTAAACATTTAAACCTAATTTAAGCCTATTCAACAAATACCGGCTGACCATTTTTGGGGAAAATACCCAAGGAACCAGCCGGGAATCAATCCTGGTACCCCTAAGCTAGAAGCCAGGTCCACAAACCATCACACCACGGGCCCGATTGTACCCTCGATGAGATGACATGATGATAGTGACTATGAAAGTTTGGAAACTGTAGAAATCTTAAAATTAATTTAAGCCTTTTCTCTTAGCATTGCGTCTTATTACTCGTTCAGGCTGTAAATTTATATACTAAATACGATAATTGTTTTAGAGATTAGGAAGAATATATTTAAAGGAAGTGCACCCGCATTTGCTGGAAGGTAGAGTGAAAACCCCCATTGGAAAAAAACCTCATTTCACTCGACCGAAATTAAAACCTCTATCTCTACGTCACTGACAACTTAGTCTACTACGAGAGTAGTGCATTAGACCATGTGACTATCGAAGTGGGTTTAAGCCTAATTAACTTGACCAGGGGCCGGCAACCTACGGCACCCCTGCCAAGAGTGGCACGAGGAATTATTTTCAATAGAACGATGAGCGATTTGATAAAAACTAATATAAAACACCGAATTTCAATCAAAACCATTGATTCGAGTAATAATTTTAATAATAAAGAGTTTTATATTTCATTAGTTCAATTTTTTTGTTTCAAAATTTAAAACTTATTTCTTCATAACTTATTTCACAAAACCAATTCATAACTTTTATATTCAATCTGATTTTTCCGATTTATATTAAAATATTAAAGATTCCAGAAACAGTAGGTGTTTAATATATTCAATTTAGAAACATCTGGTTACATTTATATTTTACGAGATCAACTTAAATTTGTTTTAATAGCTGTTCTAGTTAGCTAGTATAAAAGGTGATTTGGATGGACTTAGGTTTGTTAAGACGTTGACCGACTTTGCAATATTACTCCGGCACAACACTACTAAAAGGTTTCTTTCTGATCCGTGAATTAGATCATAATGACCATAGGAATAGTTCCCATTTCTGGGAAAATACCTGGGTTACCGCCCGTAATCAAACCCGGAATCTCTAAATCAGTATCTAGAGGCATTTACCATTAGACAAAGATAATAGTAATTGTATAGTTTATAACAATAGATAATGATGATAAACTCCATTTGTCAATTTTGATATTCAATTCCAGTGGTCACGTGAAATAATGTATTCCAACATTGACTGAATGGTACGTGCCATCAAAACAGGTTGTACTAAAACGTTTGATAAAACATGCACATTGTTTTTTAGTGTGTTTATGGTAGCTTTAGAATTTTCAGAAAGTTGAATAGCTATTACCAGCAACCGTATATCCATCCATACTTCTTGAAAATATATCCCATCACTATGTCAAGGTATATAAATTTAATTTGTCATATTTTCAAAATAAATTTGTTGGGGTGGATGAATGTAAAACCACTTTTAGGTAGGCTGCATTTTGAACTATCAAAAATGTCTAAAGTTATTGTAAGCTGACCATTCAAGCCTACTTATTTAGTTTTTGTAGGGCTTATTACTGAGTTGTTCTCTTGTATATCATAGGGTCTTTTTCAGCTCCCTTTCGATATGGGATATTAGAAACACGATTACTGTTGAAGTAGAAACATAATAAAAGTGTGAGTTTATGCATTACTAAATCAAAAATGAAATTGGGAACAGTTTAGCAGGATTTGTATACCCACTTTGGTGGCTGCATGGTCTTAAGGTGCTACTCCCACAATAGACCAGACTGCCGAATACAGGGAGATCGGGGATCAATCCCGGTTGAGTGCAGTTTTATTATTATTAGCACCGCGTCTTACTATCCGTTCAGGTTATACGCACTCACGCTAATATGTAATGGTAGGGTGATTGCGAGATGAAATGGAGGACCTAGAGTTTAACGTAGAATCCGAACCACGGTGGAGGCCTGGCATTCCCCACATTCACAAGATGTCTTGTCAGAGGTGAAGGAAGGGTTTGGTAATCAGATAAAGTTGTACCGGGACCTGGGATTGAACCCCGGCCACCAGCACAGAGTGCAGTGTTGATGGTTTTCCATAAATTGTTTTACACACTCCCTCCACGCAAATGCGGGTATACATCCTCTAAATTCAATCTTACTAATCCATTGGATTGTATTGTAACTAATACAGAGGAAAATAGCCTGGATGGGTGGTAAGACGTGGTGGTTAAAAAACTGTAGTTTTTAAATTCTTGTTTTTAAAACCAAAAATGTACTAAAACGGATTCATTAGTCTCATTATAACTGTCTATTAAAGTAGAATACGTACTCAGCGATGCGAGTTGGCGAGATTCTAAAACATCCTTCGAAGGTTCCTCTCTCTCTCTCTCTCAATCGTACACTCTCACTCTCCTACCTGTGGTCTGGTCACACGCATCAAGCCAGGAACAGCGGCGCCGAGACGTCTGGGCCCACAGTACCCCGACGCTTGTTTTCGGCGACGCCCCCTTGATGTTGGTCGTGTCCGTGATGCGTGTCATGAGGCCCGGAGTCATTTCTCAGGGGGTGCCGATAACCTGTGCGGGTTACACGCCACGCGATCCGGAGGTAAGAAGGGGTTTGGGAGGGGAGGGCTCAAACCAAATTGGTGGAACAGCCGAGCAACTACAGTATCGAATACTTCTCTCGATTAGTAAAATCAACATCCCCTTCTCCTCCTCCTTTCCCATAAAACTCACATTGGTAGACACGTTGACTAAGCGTCAAGCTAATCTAGTCTAGGTTGCCGGTAATGTGAAGGTTAAGAGCCCAAATTCCACCCGGGTGTACTGAGGGAGGTTTTTCTTGAATGGTTTCTTGCTCTTCTTATCAAGCAAATTTTGGTACATTTCTTCTCAGTCGTATCTACATCACCCCTATCACATTAGTTTAATTAATATTCATACAGACCCACTCTGGTGGCCGGATGGTCTAAGGTGCTACTCTCTACGTAGACTAGACTGCTGATGACGGGGAGACCAAGGTTCAAGTCTCAGTAGGGTGTACTGAGGGTGGTTTTCCAAAATGGTTTTCCACTCTCCCTCCACGCAAATATAGGTACACTTCCTCTAAATATAACCATTCTAATCCCTAAAAACCATTAGTGTAATTAATACATAAGTCAATAACCCGAAAGGTTAGAAGGACACGGTGATTATATATATATATATATATATATATANTGTGTGTGTGTGTGTGTGAAGGGGGGAGAGGGGTTACAACATGGATCGGTAATAATTCACGGTTTTTAAGGAAAACAGTACCATAACAATTATTATATTTGGTTTTAATTTGAAACTTTAAGAAGTTTTTCTTAAACCTGTCTGACCAAAAAAAGTTTGGACATTAAAACTGCAAGAACGTGGATCTTTTTATGCCTTCCTTACATCCCATTATTCAATGAACTGATTTAATGGCTGATAAACAGTTATGACTTAGATTATATAAATAATAATGGAGGATATTTAATCAGCGGGATAATAGTTATGATTATCGATGAAAATGAATCATTACTCACTACCTAATAGCATGTTATAAGACTATACAAAACCAAAGAATGATCCTGCATAGTGTTCATTGGTCAAATCACTGAAATAAAGGCCCTAACCAGTTGATACGTAGACTGCGTGTCAAACTCACCTTGTCTTGATTTTACAATGACTGATAGACTGGGGTTCAATCCCTCACTGGGTGCACTAAGGTTTGTTTTTCATAAATATTTTATTATTATACCGCCATGAAAATTCGGGTACATTTTCTTTCAAATTTTCTTTACTCTTTCCTAACCCACTAATGTGATAAAATTTGGATGTATAAAAAAGATAGTGAGATGCGAATAAAAATATAGCTGACAAACAAAACCTGGTTCCGATTTTCGATTCAATATGCCATTTTTTTTGTTGGAGTTATGAAATGATTCTCACACATTCAGTGACAAATGTTGTCCTCTTGGATAGCATTAAAGTCATTCGACCATTAAAATTTTACCATACAATTTTAACAAATTTATAAGTATAAGCTATAAATAGTGATTCAATAATTTCATATCATTACAGTTCACGAGCTAAAAGGGGTCAATCCTGTTAAATTATGCTTTTTGTGTACTATTGTTAATATAAAGTAATTAATGTAAGAGGCTGAAATTAAGTTTAATTAGACATTATTATGAGGTGTACATAATAAGATATTTATAATATCAATAACATCAATAATAATAATTATTACATAAAAATGTCAAGGATATTAATATTATTAAGATATATTTTTATAATGTACTAAAATCATTAATATTATTATAATATTATAAATATTTATATGAAACATGTATAATATTAGTAATATTATTAATATTATGATTGTTTAATTATGTACACCTCATATGAATGACTAGTTATAATAATTTCATCCTCATTCAATAACTACTTTTTCTCAACGATAATATACAAAAAGCATTAAATAGCAAGTTTTGATCGTTTATAACCCGTAAACTGTAATGATTTGAAATAATTAAGTCAATGTTTATATATTATCATTATAGATTTGTTAAAACTGTGCTATAAAATTTGGATGGTTGAATGATATTAAGGACAACTAAAGGTGAAAAATCTAATATGTATAGTTACCAAACATAGAATGTGAACAGATTGTAATCAGTGTCCTTCGGATGGTGTCAAGCCAACTTCAAAATACCTAAGCTTGAATCCCAGGTAGGTTTTAACATGTACATTTGTTGAGACCAGATTTCGGATATACGATTATTTAACACTTAAGGCCTAATGTGATGAATTATGTGAGTTTGTAATTCATGTATTGATATATTATTATTATTAGCACCGCGTCTTATTACCCGTTCGGGTTATACGCACTTACGCTAATGTGTAATGGTAGGGTGATTGTGAGATGAAATGAAGGACCTACAGTTTAACGTGGAATCCGAACCACGGTGGAGGCCTGGCATTCCCCACATTCACAAGACGTCTTGTCAGAGGTGAAGGAAGGGTTTGGTTATCAGATAAATCTGTGCCGGGACCGAGGATTGAACCCCGGCCGCCAGCACAGAAGTCTGACACCTTACCCCTAGACCGCCAGGTCACCATGTATTGATATAACCACTGTGTTTTAAAAGTAAACGTTTAGTTTATTTATTTTTTGCATCTTTTCCAACAAACCAACAGTGCTTTCCTCATTTAAGTACTCTAATGAGGTAGATATGAGAAAGGTAGACTTTAGGATTAATGTAACTACATTTTAATAGAGGTAGTGTTGTAAACCATTTTAAATAAACACCCTTGGTTCACCCAGTTAGGTATCCATCGAAATTTGAATGTCCACCGATTCAGGTAGGTAGTATTTATACAAACAAATTACCAACTCCTGATAATTTAAGTCCCTAAACTCTATTTTCCACTCAGCTCGGAAGTGGAGTGTTATTGACTGGTAGGGCTGGAAAGAAAAGTGGGGGATTTTGTTGGTGGGGAAACGTGGGGTGAAATAGGGGGGGGGGTGAGAAGGGGTAAGGGATATCGTGAGGTCCCCGTTATTGCATGATGGACAAACGACAGAATCTATCGACTGCTAATAGCGTGATCATTCCAGTGCTCCCTTGTTTGTTCTCGATTCGCTCGGGGATTGGGGGTCGGTCGGTGAGGTAAAGGGGTAAGGGGAGATGGATGTTTAAGATCTGGTTCTGGGAACTCCATTTACTGGCATTGCTCTATTGGTATACTTAATTGCAGTAAATAGCCCCTAGGTTCCGATAACGATCACTGTGACAACAAATTTCAGGTCACAGTACATTTGTGGGGAGTTAGTAGTGGGGGGATAATTGAGGTAAAGGTTGATGAAGAGGGTGGAGGGGGGATATTGAGTGTTGAAAGATGATAGGGATCACAGACGGACGTTTGTCACCCCAATTGGGGACGCCATTAGGCTCAATTTTGGTCATTAAGCTTGTTAAAAGCCGAGCGGGATACTATTGTTTATAAAATAAATGTCAACAAAATCTACGACTAACAACAACGGTGAAGTTATCTAAATCAGCATTTTGGAAATATACACGATTTACTGTTACACTGGTGGTCAAGGTTTGAATCTCGCTTGAATGAAAAAAGGGTGGTTTTTCACACAATGACTTCCACGTTATCTCTTAATGCTAACTAATTACCTATAGATACTCCTTATAATAATTAATTATTTTAGTATTGAACGCACTAATTAAAAATAAACGAATATGACCTATAGAAACATAATTAAACTTAAATAACTAACTATTGTGTAACCATTATTTACGTGATTTGAAATATTTTACTGATATTATAACCCATTCTAATTATACGTAAGACTAATTAATATGTCTTTATAAAAGTTAACAAATATCCAATTCATTACTGAATGGAAAACGTGCAACCATAAAGTAAAAGAGTATTCTTTCAGTAATTTTAATTTATGTCTAGTAGTTAAAGTTCTCTCCCCTTCAGCTGTGACGCAAGGAACGCTATAGCTTTACTACCATGCCTTGAATTTAATTAATTAGTGTGAAGTCTTGAGTAGAATATTTTCCAAGGGCAAAGAGTTGCTAGATATAATAAAACACACAATAACTAAGACTGTGGTTTTCTTGTAATACGTGAACAAGCAAACTACATAATAAAGTACAATTAAAATATATCTAGTTATATTTGATTGAAAAATTGCCCTTTTTAATAATTGTATTTAATCTTCATCATCTACTAGATTTCCTTAATTAATCAGCAAGGTCAACCACTGTTCCAGATATGTACTACAACAATTACACTCTAGTATAGAAAGACATATTTTAATAATGAACGTAATTTATTATATTTTAATATTATAAGGATTATTAATTTAGTGCACATGTTTTTGTATGCGCTAACACTTATATTATAAACTCCAAGAAAAACCCAAACATTTAAGGCCAGTGGTATTTTCAGCCACTTAATTTAAAGGTTTATCCTCTTTGGGGGCTATATGATCTAAGGCATCACTCTCACAATAATATGGAGAGCCGATGACGGAAATCTCATAGCTAGAATCTTGGTCAGGTGTACTGAGGGTGGGGTTTCCTAAATTGTTTACCACTCTCTTTCTCTACTCTTCCATTCAAATGTGGGTACACTTCTTCTAATTTTCACTTTCCTTATCTTTAACATATTAACGTAATTATTATTTATGTGTCTAATCCAAACTAGTAATAAAACATGATACTAAAAATAAAATATAGAGCAAACGTTCGTGTTATGGACAGGCAGCGATATTCGGGTGGCAGGAGTTTATGGCTATGCGCAAAGCTGGAGTGCTTTGCGGGATAGCTACTCAGCAAATATTCTGGGGCACCAGGTATTCTGCGCGCGTAGACACAGTAAGTACCAAAGGCAGCGATGTGCGAAGCATGTATGTTGTGCAGGAAAGCCTAAATATAAAATGTATTTGTTTACATCGTATCTTACTACCCATTCGGACTTTACGCTTATATACTAATTATGACAACGGATTAGGGATGATTAAAGTTTAATTAGAGGAAATATACCCGCATTTGAGTGGGGACAGAAAGTGTGAAACCATTTATGAAAAGTTACCCTCAGTAATCCAGACCAAGATTGAACCATTATCACCCAGTCAGTCTAGTCAGTCGTGGAGTAACACCTAAGACCGTATGGCCACCGAAGCTGATTGCAAGGTTATTCTTATTCCAAATTATTAAACAGAAAATGTCGGTATTAGTACAGTTTGATCCCTATTCAAGATAAATGTTTTCCATTATTAATAATTAAGGTGACATAAAAATATATATTATCATCTTCTTCATTAAAGAAATTTCTTAAAACCTAAAATACTTATTCCATAACATCCAGTCAGCTCAGAGCATTTCAACTGTAGTAGTAAGCTCTATTACAAGATAATCTTACAGCAAAAAAAAAACGCATTGTTTGAACTAATTAGTTATACCTTATATATGTTTATTTAAATGCTTCTAGTTTTATGTTAAAATTAGTAAGCTTCAGTGCAACTACTGAATATTCATTAAACGTATATAGCTTAAGGTAAGGGTATTGGAAATGTTATAAAAGGGAAGGTTTTGGAAGTTTTGTAGCATAAATTATTTTTGGTCAAAATTAAGAAAAATTTTGCTTAGTATAAACGTCGTTTAATATTATTCACAGGGTGGTATCAAAAGTTCTTGAATATTTGTCAAATGTATCATGGAATTTAGTGACAACTTTTTCTCTTATTTTAAAAAGTTTCTCATCTAATGTCACAATTCTTATTAAAGATATTCGAGAACTGTTGATACAGCCTTGTGTAGAATAGTAAACACCCTGTTTCCATTGGATCACTACTTGATTTATATTGGCCAAATAATGTGTTGCTATGAAAACTATAAAATGGTTATAAAACTTTTGGGGTCTACGTCTAAAACAAAGTAACTCTTTATAATCTTAATAATATATTTGTTTTTATATATACCTACTATATTGTATTGTATAAAAAATCTATTTAAAATGTAATAATAAGATTCAGTGATATTCTATACTAAGCCATGAGAGTGTAAAAGAAAGGCTAATACCATTGTTGCATTATATCACGTCAAAATCTGCGTTTGTTTGCTATTACACTTATCTAAAATTATGCTATGATTAATGCAATGGTTTTTAAAACAATATGGTAAAAATAAAAAAATAAATGGTACAATATCATAAAAAATATTATAAATGCGTGTACTACGGTATAGACTAAAATGAAAAAGATTTATATTGTTATCACAATAGGTAATCCTACTATTAAACGATTTAGCGAAATTGTTAAAACTTTTTTTTATTTCTTAGTTCAAAAATCACTTCTTTGTAAACAACCTACACATTCTTTTATTTGTTGAATAAAAATGTTTAAAATATCCTAATAAACATGAAAAAATTCTTAAATGCTCATTTATTACTTGATTTTAAATTCCATTCAGAAAAATCTCAAATTTTATTAAATTTGGCATAGTTCTTTAATTTCATTTTACAGTGTCCATTATATGGTATTTTTATACCGAAACATATCGGAAGAATATAAATTACCACCCTTCTATGGCTGATTATCACAAGGAGTAATGGGACTGAATCAATACAAGGATTAGATTTTATACATAACCTTAACATTAAAATTATTATATTCTTCAAAACGTTACAATAAGAAAATTTTCATTACTTTTTAAACTTCATTGGGAGATTCTAACCCACTAATTCAATTTTATAACCTAATTTACAAAACTGTTGAACTTTAAACTTAGTTTTTGTCCTTAATTTGTTGGATCCAAATTTTATAACTATATTTTAATATGTTATTTATGTATTTTAGACTTGTCGTCAACCTATGTCTTAATTCAGTTGATGATGTTATTTATAAAAGAATTCAATAAATTGGTATAACATGTCGTTGCTCATTGGAAGTAAAATATAATCAATCTTTTAAATATTAAAGTCACGTAATTAATCTACCAATTTTAAAACTATCTAATTCACTAAAATGAAAATCGTATCAATTTTGTTATAGCTAATCCTGAGTTTTCTATCTTAGTCTTAACTTTAATTATTACCACTCCTTACTTTAAACTACTTTAGAATGTTTTATAAAATACTAAAATGACACTTACGCTTAAATTGACAAACTTTAGAGAAATAAACAAATATAATTATTAATTAAGTAAAATAATACCCATAAGCCAAATTAACAGAATTGTTAAAGCTCATTACAAAATTATAAATTTTTCAAAAACCAGTCATCAGTAAACTACAATTAATTCTTTTTAATAAATAAAATATATAACATTATTTATCTTGTAAAAAAATTACCAGATACCCTTTTTGAACCAAATTGGTAGTCGTCTATAAAAATATTTCAATTTTTTTTTTAAATCAGTCAGCAGTTAACATCTTTTACTGTAAAGAAATTTTCCTTTGAAAAAAAAGAGTAGAAATTTTAACTGTAATGTCACATAATTATAGCTACATTTAAACAAAATCGGATATTTGAAAAACTTTTGAATTTTTACAAATACCTCATAAGTAAACTAGTTTTAATCAAAATTTCCACCAAAAATGAAGTAAACAGTGTTTTTTCTCGGGTCAAACTCCCTTTAGATATAATTTTGGACAAAAAATTTTAGAGTACTTTTCGAAAAATTGTGAATTTCCAAAAACTACTTACCTGTAATTTACCTTTAATTTAAGGGCTAAGGTAAGAAAAATATTTCACACAGTATAAATTATAACATCTAAATATCAAGTTTAAACAAAATCTATCAAACTGTTTAGGATCTAGGCCCAGGGACCAAAAGACAGACGTACATGGGAGATACAGAATTGTAAAATCCCTATTTTAGAGTTCGGATGCTTATAAATGGTAAAGATTCATCACGAACTCGAAATTGAAATATTTTGCTTAGCACTGCATCTTACAACCTATTCGGGCTATACGCATATGTACTAACTACGCTAGTTAATTAGGGATGAGTAAGTTTGAATTTAAAGTAAGTGTACAACCATTTGCGTGGAGGGAGAGGGGAATTTTTTTTAGTAAAAATCAACCCTCAGTACACCCGACCGGGATTGATCCCCAATTTTTCTGTCTGTTGTAGTATAATCTAACACAAGAGTGACGTCTGAGACAATGTGGCCATTGTAGCAGGTCAAAATATTCACAACCACATTACTTTATATATCACAGAATGGGAGTATTAATAATAATAATAGTACTACTTAGCACCGTGTCTACTACCAGTTCGGGCTATACGCTTAAGTACTAATTACACTGAGGAGCATAGGAGCTGGGAAAGTTGAATATAAGAAGTGAACCCGCATTTGCTTAGGAGAAAGCGTGGAAAACCATTTAGGTAAAACCATATCAGTTCACCCGAGCGAGATTCGAACCTCGATCTGCCCGACTGTGGCAGTCTATCTCAACGCGACTAGCGCATTAGCTAGCTACGCCAGCGAAGCGGGTGAGAATATTAATACTTACATAACAAATCATCTGTTATATTATTTGTATAAATCTTTGTTTATTGTTACGTTTTGAAGTAATACATAGCATTAAGGTGGTGTCTAAATTAAATCAGTAGTATTACGCCTTACGTTTTAGAAGAAACTAAATGAAGTTTATTTTCTTCCACCTGGTTATTAGTGTTTCGCTATCCTTACGTGCTATCAGCATAGTCACTATTAGAATAGGGATAAGTAATATATAATTATAATTAAATTGACTCGCATTTTAAAGTAGGTAAAGTGGCGAGGTATTTATTAAAAATTAACTAAATATACCATCCAAGAATCGAGTCTTGACATCCTCGCCATTGAAAAATTAAACAAGATAAGACTGACCACGTGACCACTGATGTGCTGAAAACCATTTAAAATCGAAATAGTTATCATAAAAATAAACAATTTTACATAATCCTGGTTACATTATCATATAGTATGATATAGACTAAAAATCAATAATTCAAAAATCGACTAACAGTAAAAATAATACCCATGAATAAATTCGTCTCCTAAAATCAAGAATGTGGTATTATTTATTTTGTAGAACACTCCCCAAAAACATTTTCTTTTAAACATCGCGTGAGACATTTAAAAAATCTAACACAAATGTAAACAACATTATTTCTTGAGTTAAGAATACAATTGTCTCGAGGTACGACTATATAATAAACTAAATATGAAGTTTGAATGAAATCTGTTAAACCATTTCGGTTATAGCACGGGTACTGACATTCATGAGGAAAAATATAAATACGTCTTTTTTTAGTTCAGGGGCACGTAAAGCTACCAACCAAATCCATGATAATATCAAGGCCAAACATTTTAACGAATACAATACAATCTTTTAAAATCAAAAATTCAAATATTTTAATAGTTCTTATAAACTTTTGCGCTTATTTCATAATACAAGCGACTTGTTATATTAACAACTTCTTATGGTGTTTTTCTGAGTACTTTCATGAGGCATAGTTGTGTTGTTCTAGGTACTAAACTGCTCATAAAAGGATCAAAAATACACCTCCAATTTTCTCTTGTTTCTTGGATACCAAGAGCACCCCAAGCATGGTATGCGGGATATTAATATTGCGAACATGCTTTAGGGTTTTGGTGGGAAACTTGTTATCTTGCGGTCATAAAGGGAGAGAGACAGGAAATGTGTCTTCTTCATTTCCGAACTCTCGCGTTTCACAAAGGCCAGAGATAGTGCTTATTATAGTGAAACACAAGTACTCGTATACAAGCTCGTAGGAACAGCTGTGACTAAGAGCGACTTTAGTACCAAACTAAAACGTATATTCAAAATAAAAGTATGGTTAGAAAAAAAAAACATATCATTTAAAATATGTTTCGACGAATTACTAAACTCTTTCAAGAGTCCAAGGACTTTTTGTCAATCTAATTTATTTAATTATGTCGACTTTGGTGGTCTTGGGGCAAAGTGCTTGCCTTAGGACCCGATAGTCGTGTGTTCAAACCCAGCTGAGGTCAAAAATCCGTAGTGCATCTCCCTTTTAAGGTGAAGTAAGGTGGTCCCATGTCAATTGTGAAATGTTAAAGAACTCGGGAAGGTATGGGAAAATAACTTTCTGGTAAAATTGATGTGTCTTTTTTAGCAAGCTAATAAAAATCCAGTGTGGAAGGTAAAAGGGAGCCAACTCATTTCCTGAGCTCCCTTATTGCGTGTGGTTTCTACCAGATGGTGTGGGAAGCACTTACCAGCTGAAGGACTAAGTGCATACTCAGCTCCGGATAGGTATCATCAAACCAACCTTCTGGTTGTTGACTTAATAAGATATGAATATGTGTGTATATGTTACGGGTAGTGTTAGAAATATGGATAATGTCGAGATTAGCCGGGATATGTCGATATTACCCAGTGCAATAGATAAAGTCAGAAATATTAGGTAATTTATCTCTCTTTTGACCCTATCTGGATAATCTAGACACTATCCAGTAGGACTTGGATAACGTTGAATACTCTTTGTAAAACTAAGCACGTGTGAATACGGATTATATTTTGGAAGGTTATTTTGATCTCTGAAATTGAATTATAGCAATGCACTAACATTCAAAATATCTAATTTCGATTATTTCTTTTCCACCAACCTAAACTTAACAAACATAGCCTAAAATTACCTAATATAACATATCCTAGCCTAACATAACCTTACGTCAACTCTAAAATTGTGGTATTATTAAAGTGCGGTTGGATAATGTCAATATTACCTGGATAAATTTCAAAAAACATTATTTAATCACACCTCATTTAATATTATCCACGTATTTTGGATAATCTTAACATTATCTGGATAATATCGACCTTATCCAAGTTCAAACTTTACCTGTAGCATATATATTGTATATAAATATAGTAGCCTATATGTGTAACTATCCTAAATAAATATACTACGCTAAAAAGCAAGAATAAAATGGTATAATTTAGAGAAAGCTTGAGTTGTGGAAGCATATAAACTAATTTACGATACACCACCGGACCTGACTATAGCCTTAATCCGTAATTCCCCCGCAAAGCAGTTCAGTTTATTTCTAAAATGATGCCCTACTATCTAGACCACTCATCCATCAAAGAAAGTCTAATTCCAGAACCATAGGTAAGCCGAACAAATAAAAAAAAACATTCTTTAATGTAATCAAATGAAAGCTATAATTTTATTGTTTGTTTACTTTTGAAAAAATATAATATTTTTAATATAACAACAACGAAAGCGTGAGCTTAGTGGGGTCGTTTGAAATAGGCTTTCATTAACGGGAAGTTGAAGCTTGTGTTCAAATAAGGATTGGAAACAGTGAAAGTAGTTTTATTTCACTATCGTGGCTTTCTATTTTTACTGTGGTCTCAGACCACGTGACCACGGCTAAACAAATTCAATGAATGTATACTGAGAGTTAAACTGTATTCAAACTATGATGCAATATACCTCAAACAGTTAAACAAGTTTTCTTAGTAGTGATTACAATTTAACAACACCGCACACGATAATAGCTTGCTTAACTCGTTCGAAATTATGTATTGATATCATGTAAGCCATTGTTTAATAAACACACACAGTCAATTGTGTATTGACCTGCCTCGGTGGCCGTATGGTTGAAGGCGTTAATCACGCAATAGATGCTGCCAATGGTGTGGAGGTCGGGGTTCGAATCTCAGTCGGATGAACTGTTTATTCCCCTAAATGTTTTTTCTACTTTCCTTCCATGAAAATATGAGTACACATCCTCTAAGTTAAAATTTTCTCATCCCTCTCATATTAACATAAAGAGTACGTTTGAGTACAACCCAAACGTGTAAGTAAGACGCGATGCTGAAAGAAAATGTTTATAAGCAATTGTGTACTGAAAGTATAAAAAATAATCGTGTACTAAAAGAACGATAACAAACGTTATTGTTCACACGGCTAGAGACGTCCCAATGCGTTAAAATAAATACGTTACACAAAAAACTTCAAATCTCATAAATGTGGTGGATAATTTTATGAAGTAGGAAATACTCGTAGAAACTATAATTTAGGGATGTTTAACAGGTTTACACGTGAGCAGGTGCTCGGATTATCAAAACAAAACAGTAGTTAATGCTATTTTGCTAATAGGATTCCCCCTAATTACCTACTTATTTCCCCTTCCTTATAAATACTCAAAATCATGGGTTGACGCTCTTATTCTTTGTTCTATTCTATCCATTTATAGATAATTTTTGTTGACTTTTAAATATCCGTTTTCCACTTTCTTCAACTTGTTTTATCGGGATCGGAACTAGTTATGTTTAATAATTAGATTACAAACTCTGTCATAAAATAAATACCATAAACCCCTATTTTATTTTATTGGAAAAATACAAATAATTTAATTTCTAATGATTCTAAGTATATTTAATAAAATTTACTCCAAAAATCAATTACTTTATTTCAAATTGGAATAAGTTAAGCCGGCTGTTAATGTGAAATTTGAAATAAAATATAACAAAATATATTTTATCGCTTAGAACATTTGTATCAAAGTCAAACTCTATTCGTTATCATTACTTTTATATATAAGCTACATTCCATTTTAAAGATATATTTAAATATATTATTATTACATTTTAATTGATATGATTGTATTTAGGAAAAAATAAGATGATATTAAAAAACTATTTTCTTTACCAATTTATTTTGAAATCTTTTTTACTCACTACTCTCCACAAACATTCTAAATTAGTGAGGTTTGTAAGACCAATAGCTAACTTACTAATAAAATATTTAATTAGGTTTAAGTTTGTTCTAATGAAAATTAATGCTGTACCACAAAAAGTAAATCTTACATTTATAAACACATAATAAAATATGTAGAAAAAACAAAAGTAATAATAAGACAATTTATAGCACCTGGTCTTACTAACCATCTGAGTTATACAATTACGTATTATTTATGTTAATGGTTTTAGGAATAAGGAAAGTTATATCTTTTATCAAGTGTACCAGCATTTGTGTAGAGAGAGTGTGTGGAAAATCCAAGTCAGTACATCCGACTTAGATTCGAACTTCAATCTCCGCGTCATCGGCAGTTTAGTCAACTGCGAAAGTAGCACGTTAGACTACGCAGCCACCAAAGCGGGTAATACAGGACATTTAAAGAAAATGAACAATTATTTAAGAAAAAATTTCAAAAAATGTTGGGTTATCTATATTAATAAAATGAATAATTTGTTTGTCTGTCTGTCTTGAGCATTTAGCGACATCTTTAACATGCAGAAGGATCAAATTTTTAAATCAGTAACTGGAATTCTAAATTTTTGACCAGATTTTTTTTAAATCTATTAAGAACCGGGTAGGAAAAAATAAAATGAACACATTTTTCTTATTTCTGTTTGAAGCAAATAAAATAATTGCTTGAACACTTCTGACGGTGATTAATATGGAAAAAAAAATTGTAGAAATTTAAATAATCGGGTTAAGAAAAATTAATTATACTAAAACAAAGAAAAAATTCAATTTAGATTAAGAATGTGTTAAAAGACAATAAAGAATTTTAAAAAATTCACAATAAAATTGTGAGATTAATTTTATTATTTAAATAAGATGTTACTTATTGAGTGAGGTTAAATTTGATAACTATTACTGAAACAGTGTTGATAAAAAGGTATATAGTAATAAATAACTGATAAATGAATATCTCAGTTTGGAATTTTAATCTGCTAGGTGATGCATAACAAATGGTGGTTTTACTATCCTCTCTACATGCTAATGTTAGTGCATTTACTTTCATTTAACTTCCTTATATATAAGCATTAGTTTAAGTTGTTTTTTAATTTAGAATCCCCCGCCACCCCCATTTCAACCGGCCGAAATTTGAACCTCTATCTCCCCATCCATGGCAATACGATACCAGCAAGTTAGCTAACTACGCCAACGAGGTGGGTTGTTAAGTTGTTAATAATAATGTTACTAATCAAATCAACTAAATAAAACACAGCTATGAGTATGATAGACATCAGATGATGGTCATTTCAAAGTACAGGTAAATAATATAATTTCAATGAAAATTTAAACCTTAAATTTGATTAATATCTGTTATATTAAAAGAGAAAATATTTAAAAAATAAAATAAAAACCACTTTAGAAACCAAAATATGTAGTTGTACAATTTTTTACAGCTAATTTATTTTTTGTCACCACGACTTACTACCCATTTGCGTTATACGAATATGCACTAATTACGCTAATGTGTTAGGGATGAAGATTTGAATTTAAAGGAAGTGTATCTGCATTTTCATGGAGGGAGAGTGGAAATCCATTTAGGAAAATACATCGTGAGTACACCTGGCTGGGATTTAAACACCGGTCTCCCCATCATCGGCAGAAAATTAAATTATAAGAGTAACGCCTTAAACCATTAGACCACTGAAGCGAGTTTCGGTAAACTAATTTTGATAAATTCAACGTCCGAATACAAAAGCTAACTGAAATAGGTAAAGTCAAAATGTAACTTTAAATGTATTTTAAGTTCATCGTTGAAGGAATAAAATATACAAAGCGCAGCGTGACTAACAGTGTCTAAGTTTAGACGAGGGGTGTAGAAATAAAGTTCCAAAAGGGATTCGAATTGATGGTGAGAGGGAAAAGGGGTAAGGTGGAGTTAGTTCACCGGAAGGGAATAAACTTTTCAAGGTGTGAGCAAAAGTTTTACTTCCCCTTGTCATTTCAATGCTATCCAAAATGATACAATACACTCGATTCAATAAATATTAATCAATGTTTTAATTTATTATACAGCAAAATTTCTTCACCTTTCAAGTAGAAGAAAATTTATATTTATTTTAGCAATTATTTTGTTTACATATATTTTAAAACGAGATTAAATTCTAAATATTTTGTAAAACGTCTAATAAGACAACTAATTAATAGACCAAAATACTAAGAACATACGTTATCAATACAAGTTGGCTCTTATTATATAAATAACATTTCATATTCCAGTTTTTTGTTACCTGTTTGAGCTATCTAAATATGTATACTAAATACGTGGGGATGGGGAAGGTATATTTTAGAGGAAGTGTACCCCTATTTGCATAGAAGGAGAGTGTAAAATAATATGTGAATTAAACGTCAGAACATATACATCACCCGGTAAACCTGACAATATTAAACTGGTGATTTTATCCAAGTGACAAAACTTATGTGTTGTTTCTAAATTAATATTGATAGGTCCATGAAAATGGTTTTATTGCTTGTTTTTTTTTACATTTAATCTTATATTTTATGTACGTTAATTTTATGAACCAAAACTAGTATTATAAAAAGAATTTTTATAAAACTGACAACATTGACACTGTATACCACGGAATTGTTTATGTAACGTGCTTGTTTTTACGGTTGCTTACAGTGAATCTTGAATCTCAAATAAACTTTAAAAATGTATTATTAGCAGCTACATTTGAAAAAGACTACGTTATTTCAATTGAACTATCTATAATATTAATCACTCTAATTGAATGAAGGTATACATTATTACGATACACAACAACATTAAATAAAATTTGTTAGCTTTCGTGCTTCCTATTATAATTTATTTTATGTTCAAATTATAGTTTTATTTACTTACACATAGTAGGTTTTTGAAAGTTAGAATTTAAAAACAAATACATAATTCAAATCTTAAGTGTTGGATGATTTAAATAACATTATTGAAAGGGGTTGGCCACATTATACGTGGTTAAATTTTGTAGATAAATCTGTGAAAAAGAGAATAATTAAGAGTATTAAGAATAAATAAGCATGCATGACTCAGTATATGGATTTTGTTGAAGCGAAGGAAGTATGCAAAGTTAAGTAAGTGTGGAGAAAGTTATTAAGGATAGATAGAGTAGTTGTTTTTTTAGCTATATGCACAGTTTTTTGCCTACCCCGTAAGAGAACGGCGTGATTAGGTATGTATGTATAATAATGTTTATAAAAATGTCCATACCTACCAAGTAGTTTAAAAGCTGGCATCTGACACAGTAATTTTAAATAAAGCTACTATAAAAATTCACAAAATCTGAAAAAATTATAAAAAAATTAATATGATAATTAAAAACAACAAAAATGTATGTATTTATAACTGTCTAGAAGAGTTTTCATGATTATTGATGAGTTATATAAAGCTGAAGACAAATCCATCAACAGGTTTTAAAACGTTAAACATTAAAAAATTATTAAATAAAAGCTATATTAAATATTAAATGGTGTTTGTATTTATAGTTAGATAATGTTAAAACCATAAAATGTGTGCAATTTAATTCTTAAATTCGTGTCATTGTTATCACTTACAAGAGCACTCAATTTAACCAACCTAAGCTTTCAAGCGTCCAGCGATTGAAGGCTAGGTTTTGTTATTTTGGGTTCTATAGATTAATTACAAACTAATATATATATATATATAATTGCCTATTGTCTGTTGCATGTCTTCGTTCTAAGATTGATCAAACCTTTACTGCTCTCCTTTATTTATTCGAAATGACTCTCTTTCTTTCTATCGTTATCTACTTGAGGGACTTCCCCCTTTCAGATATCCCGAGAGCTTGAGAGACCACGTGACACGTGACATCACAGCTACAATAACATCAACCCTCTACCAGACGTCACTCACTCTCCTACATGCTCTTCTAGAGGAGAGAGGGGGAGAGAGCTAGCTTTATTATTTGCCAGGCGGTGGAGCATAGGACTTCATCATGTCACAAGCAATTATTATTCCTTGATACGGTGGAGGGTATGGGATGGGGTTTTGAGGGTGGGGATTAAACTGGTGGTTAACTGAGAGTTTATGTTCCCCAAACGTTGCCTGTACTGATATTGTGCTTATCTGTTGTTTAGGTTTCCCTCGTACTGCAACTCAAAACAGTTACTCTCAGATCGTTCTTCAAAGATCCCATGAATACATTGGTGAACCCAGGAGTTTTCTCAAGGGGGGTTAAGAGGGGGCAGGGGGCAAACAATCAAGGTTGTAATCCATAATTAGGTTTCATAGAAGAGGGGAGTAAAAGGTCACCTCAGTTTCATAACCACCGAAGACAAAGACAATTAATTATATTATTATTAAATAGCTCTAGATGCTATTTCAATTATTTTTATGTTAAGTATGGGTAGGTTTTTCAATTTATAAAACAATTTCTCAAGTAATTTTTCCAATTTGTAACTTTCGTGGCACTTCTAACGTGTGTAATGGTATAATTCTCATAATATTTTCCCCATAAAATCGGGACACTTTTAGTGTTTTACTCGAAGAAAAGAATTAGTGGGGACGGAACTCTTTCTGTGTAGGAGGAGGAGGCAGCTAGAAAAATAAAGATTCTTGCCCTCCAACCCAAAAGGGTCCTTTCCAGGAAAACGTTCTAAGAAAAAAATTGATCCATCTAGAAGTTATTAGATGGGGTCTTTACTGTGGAAATTTTAAATATTAGATTATTCTAGAATATTTTCAAAGTAATCCTTGTCTAGAGAATTTTTTAAAACGAGTTTCCTTTATAAGTTATTTAAAGTAGCACTACTCTATTTATTTATTTTACAAATGGATGCTCTATAAACTATTTGGAGTGGACTTGGGTGAAGATTTTTTAGAAAATTTCATGTCCATAAAAGCCATTTTTTATGGAATTAATTTGACACATTTTATAAAAATAATTGCATTCCTCAAGATATTTGGAATAGTACTCTCCCAACAAATTTTGGACTGGAGAATTTTTGAAAATTAATTTGGGGTATTAGGGGGAAGCAATTGCCTTCTTTACCCCTCCTGGGTGCATCAGTGGATGAGCATAACTATTTTGTTTGAATTCTCTTTCACCGGTGCCATCACCCAATGTATTGTGGTCCAATATGTCATTACTCTGAGTTTAATATGCATGACACAACAGCCATAGTGGATTTTGAGCAAAGTAAATAAATGACACGACTGAAACATTAGCGTGTACTGCTAATATGACAATGTTACTACCCGCCCCTAAACAAGCTAATAGTCATATACATCCTGCAATAGAAATACTAATAAGACCAGCCAAATACTACCCCAAATAATCTTGTACTCATATAAATCAAGAATTATTAAACATCACAATCTTACTATTTCAAATATAGATGTTCTACTCAAGCATATATTTTCTTGTAGTAGAGCAACTTGCAAGTCCAGCCTGTTCACAACGAATGCTAAAATAGAGAAAAGTCCAAAACACGATATTAATTATGCAGAACCTTGATGTTCCAATGAAGTAAGCCAGCAATGCTCTGATTGGCTCGTGCTGTACTTTTAGAAGACCACTCATGGAAACCTGTGTGGCGTACGTGATCAAACATGCTTAGCTCTACAACTACTTGTATTGTGTCTTGGAGTTCATGTTTTGGGAACTAGTCAAATGCAGTAGCTTATGATCAAGACAACAAGAAACTGGCTTATGTGACGAAAACAACGTAGCCTTTCAACCTGATCTTAGCAAGTGACGTAATAAAAAGGGAAAACTCCAACCTTCCCACCCTGCAACTAGACCTATATGACGAGGGAACACATACAATCTGGTAGACTATTACATTCGCCACGTCCACAAGAAGTCCTCTTCTGGACTAGAACATTATCTAGCCAGGATGGCTTATAATAATATCTTTGTTTGAAATATTTAAACTAGAAATGGCTGCGATGGGTTTGATTTACTTGAATACTTTTGTTTATTCTGTTATGGATATCTGTCAGTGTAGGAATCGGTAATGTTTTGCTAAAAACTTTTATTTTTAAAGGTAAATTCTGTTATATAGCATTTAATGTTTTCTGTTGTCACATGGGCGCTAGTATATTTGTATTTTCTTGGTTTAAATAGGTAGCCACATTATATAGTTCTTTTTTATTTCTTGCAATATTTAGGTTAAATATTAAAGATTTTGCTTTTGTAGTTATCAATAATAATTTAAATTCTTTAAATTGATAATTTTTCTTTTATTGGTTTTTGTAGACATCTTTTCTTTGAAGTATATGTAAAGTAACTTATTTTTTTGTTGATTAATATGGTTTTGACTTTAATATTCGCAGATTCATTTAGGCAAAATTACAAGTTCTCTAACGTAACTTTGTTTTTCTATTTTAAATATTAAATATTTAAATGTGGAAATTTTGTTCAATTCTTTTGAAGTGACGAGGGTAATGGTCCATGAAGGTTTGAATTTAGTCGGGAAATCAAACCCTCATTGCTTTAAGTAACTATCTGGTGCGAAATTTAAATTTATTCCATAAATTTAAATCAATTTATTATGTATTCTCTTATGTGAATCTGATGCGTTAAGAACCATCTAAAAGAGGCTCATTAAGCTCTTTGTGATCTTGTATAATTTTAATGAGATAAAACTTTAAATAAATATCTGGGGAGATATTTAAATTTATTAAATAAATTTAAAACTGTTTAGTCTATATTAATTGGTGTGAGTCTGACGGGTTGTAAACCGTTTAAAAAAGGCTCATTAAAGTGTTGGCAATCTTGGTAATATTTATTAATTTAAACTTTTGATACTAATTTGGTTTTATCTTAATTCATTGTGGTGAATTAGAAGCGTGTATATCATTTCGAAAAGTTTCTTTAAATAATAGCAACGATTTTGTTTATTTCATTGGTCTCTTCTAGACAAGTATATATAATATAATTATATTATTTGTGAGTTTGAAATGAACTGCGCATGTAATAAATTGCTATGATTTATTTATTTTTCAACACACTTCATTAAGACCTGTAAGGCCATGCAACTTGTTGTTTTAACACTGTTTGTTACTTTAAATAAATAATTCTAATATAGTATTTAACCTGCAAATGTTTTCCTTTTTCATATTATTATTCCCATAGTTGTCGACCTCCTCTCTTTTAGTCTATTGTAACCGTAACTAAATCGTGAGAGTGGGGTGGTACATGACCAAACTGTATGAATTCTCGTATAGTTTATTATGGGGCGAATAAAGTTTTCAGACATCAGTAAAAAGAACACGTAGCCTTATTTGTCATATAAAACCATTTCCTGATATCCATTTTGAACAGAATTCCCAAAATACCTTAAAATATTATCTAACTATTTCAATCTTTCAAAAATGAGTCACCATTATGCCTCAAACTCATTCGAAAATAAAAAATCTGCCAAACAATTTTAACAAGTGTACGATTATAAACTATAATTATTAAGTCAATCATTTCAAATCATTGCCATTTTAATGCTAAAAGGGGTCAAACTAGCTTCGAGTATTTATGCTTTTTGCGAACCATTGGTAAGGTAAGGGCTTGTCAATAATATAATTCACAAAGCATATTATTTAAAAAGGGTTTATGAACGTAATAGTGGAATTCACAAAATATATTATTTCAGAAAGTAGTTGATGGGTGTCTAAATAATATAATTCACAAAATATTTTTAAAAGGGGGTTATTGGGAGTCTAAAAAGTATAATTCATAAAATATACTATTACAAATAAAACTTAGCAAACGTCTAGATACTAGAACTTACTAAACACACAAAACATACGCTTTTAAAAAAAACACACTTCATTAAGACCTGTAAGGCCATGCAACTTGTTGTTTTAACACTGTTTGTTACTTTAAATAAATAATTCTAATATTTATTTAACCTGCAAATGTTTTCATTTTTCATATTATTATTCCCATATTTGTCGTCCTCCTCTCTTTTAGTTTATTGTGACTGTAACTAAATCGTGAGTGTGGGGTGGTACACGACCAAACTGTATAAATTCTCGTATAGTTTATTATTGGGTGAAGAAAGTTTTCAGACATCAGTAAAAAGAACACGTAGCCTTATTTGTCATATAAAACAATTTCTTGATATCCATTTGGAACAAAATTCCCAAAATACCTTAAAATATTATCTAACTGTTTCAAATTTTAAAAAATGAGTCACCATTAAGCCTAAAGCTCATTCGAAAATAAAAAATTTGCCAAACAATTTTAACAAGTATACGATTATAAACTATAATTATTAAATCAATCATTTCACATCATTACAGTTTTGATGCTAAAAGGGGTCAAACTAGCGACGAGTATTTATGCTTTTTACGAACCATTGGTAAGGTAAGATAATTAATGTATGGGCCGAAATTTAGTTTAGCTAAACAGTCATATGAGGTGTACACCATGAAATATGTGTATTAGTAAAACATTAGTTCACAAACCACGCTATTAAAAAAAAGGCTTGTCAATAATATAATTCACAAAGCATATTATATTAAAAGGGTTTATGAACGTAATAGTGGAATTCACAAAATACATTATTTCAAAAAGTAGTTGATGGGTGTCTAAATAATATAATTCACAGCATATTTTAAAAAGGGGGTTATTGGGAGTCTAAGAAGTATAATTCACAAAATATACTATTACAAATAAAACTTAGCAAACGTCTAGATACTAGAACTTACTAAACACACAAAACATACGCTTTTAAAAAAGTGGTCGTTTGGAGAGTAAATATAAAAAATTATTATGAACATTTTCAAAATACAGGTTGTGAGAAAGAAGGTGGGATAAGAGATGCTGTGAGTAAGGAAAGTGGGGTAGCAAAGTTGGGAGAAAGGGAGGCGTGGGAACACAGTTGTGAGAAAGAGAGATGGGGTAGCAAAGTTGGGAGAAAGGGAGGCGTGGGAACACAGTTGTGAGAGAGAGAGAGATGGGGAGCAAAGTTGTGAGAAAGGAGTACGGGGGAGAGCAGCTGTGAGAAAGTGAGGTGGGACAGCAAATCTGTGGATAATGGAAGGTGAAACTGCAAGGTTGTGTGAAAGGGGGTCAGGGATGAGCATTTTGGAGAAAGGGAGATGAGGGAGGGCAGTTTTGGGAAAGAGAGGTTCGGGGAGAGCAGTTGTAAGAAAGAGAGGCGTGGGAGCAGAGTTGTGAGAAAGTAGTACGGGGGAGAGCAGCTGTAAGAAAGTGAGGTGGGACAGCAAATATGTGGATAATGGAAGGTGAAACTGCAATGTTGTGTGAAAGGGAGTCAGGGATGAGCATTTTGGAGAAAGGGAGATGAGAGAGGGCAGTTTTGGGAAAGAGAGGTTCAGGGAGAGCAGTTGTAAGAAAGAAAGGCGCGGGAGCAGAGTTGTGAGAGAATGAGGTGGGGGAGGGCAGTAAGGTCTCATATCCTTTCCAGAAAGGAAAATGATAGTGCTGGTCCTTATTATTAATCCTTTACCTCTCACTCTAATTGCCAACACAGCTCATAATAATGTAGACATAAATTTGTTAGTTATTTGAAGTACATTTTCTATCAACCCACTAAATATAATTTTTTCTTAATAGTTACTATAATTTATTTTTGTAGTCTTCCTAAGCTTTTCTTTACATAAAAGAGAGAAAAAGGATTACCTATCTGAAAAACGAGTTGCAAGTATTTAAGAATGCTCTAGCTAGTTTTGAAATATATATATAATATATATATATATATATAAAAAATGGTAAACTCTTTGGTTTTTATGAATAGACAAACTTTTGTTCCAAAATAAACATTATTAGGGACCTTCTAAAATATTTTAATTTTCATAACAAAAAATACCATTTTTATTGAAGTATTAATAAATTGTTATTTAGGTCTATATAAACTTTTAAAAAATACTTTCTATTTATGTTGATGAAAATATGAATGTGGGAATGTATGGAACGCAAGTTAAGGGCAGAGTTTTTTTCATTTTTATAGCAATATATTCTTTTGAAGAAAATAAATAAAATATTGATCCTGTAGAAAAATATAGTTTAATTTTATTAAAATGTAGATATCAACAGTTCTTGAATATATGTCATGAGCATGGCAACCTTAGATGAAAAACTTTTAAATAAAGAGGAAATGTTATCAACTTCTAAAATATTTTAATTTTCATAACAAAAAATACCATTTTTATAGAAGTTTTAATAGCTTGTTATTTAGGTCTATATACACTTTTTTTAAATACTTTCTATTAATGTTGATGTAAATATGAATGTGGGAATATATGGAACGCAAGTTAAGGGCAGAGTTTTTTTATTTTTATAGCAATATATTTTTTGGAAGAAAATAAATAAAATATTGTTCCAGTAGAAAAATATAGGTTATTTCTATTAAAATATAGATATCAGAATACATGTCATGATCATGGCAGCCTTAGATGAAAAACTTTTAAATAAAGAGGAAATGTTATCATTAAAATCCGTATCACCCGTGACAGATATTCAACAAATGTTGAAATCCTTTTGTGAAGAAAAATAAATTGTTTTTAATGGCAATATTTTGTTTATTGTGGAGAAAAAAAAGTTTTTCTATAAAAAAAAATGCAAGAACACTGCCCTAAAACTTTCGTTCCCTAAATTCCTACCTTAAAGAATTTTCCCAACAATGTATAACTTATAACGAAAGTTTGTTAACCAATAAAGTACATATTATTATTTCCTGAAAAAAAAGTGTTAAAAACCATGGAAAACTTACTAAAATGCTCTTAAAAGGAATAGGGCACATACATGTACTCTATGTCACATTCTTGTCACTTCTTAAAACGTAATTCTTTTCACGCTGAATGTGAGGCTCTTAAAATGTCATAAATAGTTAAGCACAATCTAGCTCCCGAGCAACTCCGACAGGCCAGACAGAAGGCACCAGCTCTTGGTACGAGGGCTAAGGGATGAGGGGGACCAAGAAGGGGACTGAGCATGGAAAAACAAAGGGTGGGTGACGTCTAATTTTTCGATTCGAAACGAATTTGAATCGAATATATTAAATATTCCCAAATATGAACCAAAGCTTTAAATTTGTACATTTTTTTATTTGAGGCTTTGTATACACATAGTTAAAAGAGTAAAAACTCTGCTAGCTCGGGAATTGTTAGTTTTACCATATTTCTTATACTTGCTATTATTTAGTTATTTTATAGAATATGTGTTAGGCCTATGTATATTTTTGCATAATCTTATAAAAAAAATATGTTTTATATTTTGTTAATTTACATTAATAATAGGCTAATACTAATAATTATAATGTAATGATGAGACTACTAGGGATTGGAATAAGTTACGTAATGATGATTTAGATACCCTGAATTCATAATAGGACATTTTTAGGATAATCAAGTCTCGTAGATTATGGTGGGAAGGACATGCAACGTGAATGGAAGACTCTCTAACTGGCAAATCCAATGGTAAGAGACCATTGGAAAGACCTAAAGGCAGATGGGAGGATAACATTAGAATATATCTGAAAGAGAAGGTAAATGAGGTGGACTGGATGGAACTAGCTCAAGATAAGGATGTGTGGCATACATTTGTAAAAGTGTCAATGAACTTTCGAGTGCTTAGTTCCGTAGAGTGTGTGGAAATGAGCTTTTGATTGATTAGTTCCTTAGAGTAAGTGACGAAAGAAAAAGAAAATTATAAAGTAGAGTAAATACTTAAGAATAAATAAATTGATTGACAGAAAAATAAGCTTAAAATCCTAGAATAATCAATTATTAATAAAAATAAATTAATACTAAATGTATATAATAATACAGTTGTGCAATTTATATTGAAAAAGAAAGATTGATCAGTTGTATGAAATACAACTGGTTGAAACTATATCTACAATTCACATAATACATATTGTATATGAGAAAAATAAAGGCCAGTCAATTATTTGAACTACCACAAATTAATAGTTATATTAATAGTATATCTCGTTCCCTCCATGTTGCTATAGTTACTACAATTCTAAGATCTCTCTTTCAATTTCATTTTAAAATATCTCCTTTAATTTCTCCTTAGATTGGAAGTTGATATTTTTTCCTTGGTGGTAAAATTAGACATAGAACAAATATATATTATATTAAATAGTACATAATATTCAGAGATAATAGGCGTAGTTTACGTAGTTTGATAAGTTAGTCTCACAATATATGTCAAGATTTTCTTTTAAACTATGCCCTTGGTACTTGATTGATTTTTTAGAATAATAAAGTAAAATCACTTGAGATGGGCTATTAAATGAAAAACGGGCTGAGTCTGAGTGGCTTGAGATATTGAAATGGATAACCATGTTGAAAAACTATATGCTGTGTATATATTGTTCGACCTTGATTCAAAAAATATCCTTGCCAAATTTTGTTAAAAATTGGTCCACGCATTTGACAATATCGCGTGACAAAGATCCGGACAGAGAGAAAGATGAAATACAAAATGTTCATGTAAAACAAACCCTAGTTTTTTTTGTCAACAACATATTTTATCTTTAAAAAATATATTGTGCTTATTATTGGTTATTTCGCCATAAAAACCACTTCTGATAGCTTAGAGATCTTTCTCATTTAGAATGTATTCTAACTTCTGGCAATTGGGAAATGTGATCACCAAACACCCCGTTCCCCCTGCTCGGAATTATTGGCTGGCTACGGCCATGATTAAATTTCTCTTACAGCATGTAATTCAATTACTACAAATGTTTGTCATGTAAAATTAATTTGCAGTATAAACTTTTTATTGCCTGAAAGGTTGCAAGCTTACCTTGAATTCTTCCACTATGATGAAGCTTATCTGATATGGCGATGAGAGAGATCATAAAGGTAATTTTTCACCGTAAATGAAGGGCACATTATAGCTTTAAATTACAGTAATTGAATATAAACATATATTTTAACCATCAATATTTTTCCTGGCAAGGCTAGAATTGTTAGTTTTACCATATTTCTTATACTTGCTATTATTTAGTTATTTTATAGAATATGTGTTAGGCCTATGTATATTTTAGTATAATCTTATAAAAAAATGAATATGTTTTATATTTTGTTAATTTACATTAATAATAGGCTAATAATAATAATTATAATGTAATGATGAGACTACCAGGGATTGGAATAAGTTACGTAATGATGATTTAGATACCCTGAATTCATAATAGGACATTTTTAGGATAATTAAGTCTCGTAGATTATGGTGGGAAGGACATGCAACGTGAATGGAAGACTCTATAACTGGCAAACCCAATGGTAAGAGACCATTGGGAAGACCTAAAGGCAGATGGGAGGATAACATTAGAATATATATGAAAGAGAAGGTAAATGAGGTGGACTGGATGGAACTAGCTCAAGATAAGGATGGGTGGCATACATTTGTAAAATTGGCAATGAACTTTTGAGTGCTTAGTTCCGTAGAGTGTATGGAAATGAGCTTTTGATTGATTAGTTCCATAGAGTAAGTAACGAAAGAAAAAGAAAATGATAAAGTAGAGTAAATACTTAAGAATAAATAAATTGATTGACAGAAAAATAAGCTTAAAACCCTAGAATAATCAATTATTAATAAAAAATAAATTAATACTAAATAAATATAATAATACAGTTGTGCAATTTATATTGGAAAAGAAAGATTGATCAGTTGTATGAAATACAACTGGTTGGAACTATATCTGCAATACACATAATACATATTGTATATGAGAAAAATAAAGGCTAGTCAGTTATATTAACTACCACAAATTATTAGTTATATTAATAGTATATCTCGTTCCCTTCATGCTACTTTCGTTACTACAATTCTAAGATCTCTCTTTCGATTTCAAATTAAAATATCTCTTATAATTTATCCTTGGATTGGAAATTGATATTTTTTCCTTGGTGGTAAAATTAGACATAGAACAAATATATATTATATTAAATAGTACATAATATTCAGAGACAATAGCCGTAGTTTACGTAGTTTAATACGTTAGTCTCACAATATATGTCAAGATTTTCTTTTAAACTATGCCCTTGGTGCTTGATCGATTTTTTAGAATCATAAAGTAAAATCACTTGAGATGGGCTATTAAATGAAAAACGGTCTGAGTGGCTAAGATATTGAAATATATAACCATGTTGAAAATCTATATGCTGTGTATATATTGTTCTACCTTGGTCCAAAGAATATCCTTCCCAAATTTCGTTAAAAATTGGACCACGCATTTGACAAGATCGCGTGACAAAGATCCGGACAGAGAGAAAGATGAAATACCAAATGTTCATGTAAAAACAAACCCTAGTTTTGTTTGGTCAACAAAATATTTTATGTTGAAAAAATATATTGTGCCTATTATTGGTTATTTTGCCATAAAAACCACTTCAGATAGCTTATAGATCTTTCTCACTTAGAATGTATTCTAACTTCTGGCAATTGAGAAATGTAATCACCAAACACCCCCTTCCCCCTGCCCGGAATTATTGGCTGGCTACGGCCTTGATTATATTTCTCCTACAACATGTAATTTAATTACTACAAATGTTTGTCATGTAAAATTAATTTGCACTATAAACTTTGTATTGCCTGAAAGGTTGCAAGCTTACCTTGAATTCCTCCACTATGATGAAGCTTATCTGATATGGCGATGGGAGAGATCATAAAGGTAATTTTTCACCGTAAGTGAAGGGCACATTATAGCTTTAAATTACAGTAATTGAATATAAACATATATTTTAACCATCAATATTTTTCCTGGCAAGGCTTTGTAACTACCTAAACAGGTTTTTTTTAATATTAATGTTTTCAAACCCATAACTACTAGTAAAATGTCCCATGAACATTCAACCTTGATATTGTATTACAGTTATAAAATCAATGATATTTGTTAGAGAATTATAATTTTTATTCAGTATGCTTAGTGGACTATTGACGGTTTAATCAAAGAGGAAAGGATGAGGAGTTAATTTATTAAGAAGAGAAACCCACATTATCTTAAAGAGATAATTTGGGAAACCACTTTGAAGATAAATCACAGGTTGGAAGAAAAACACACACTCCTAAACACCCAGTCAGGATTTGATCCCTAACCTTCTATCGTAATAAACAGCTAACTGGTGAAATGCGAATCTAGCACCATAGACCTTTCACCCACTAGTATATGTTCTAGTTTTTTTTATTATCACCTCGTCTCACTACCTGTTCTGGTTATACGCATATGTACTAATTACGATAATAAGATTAGGATGAGTCGGATTGAATTTTAGAGGAAATGTTCGTGCATTTGCTTAGAAGAAGAGTGGAAAAATCATTTAGGACAACCACTCTTAGTTCACCCGACTGATATTTTAGCTCCAATCCCCCTGTCATTGACAGTATAGTCTATTGCGAGAGTGACACCTTAGATCATGCATTCACCTATGCAGATGTGTAGTTTGTTTAGTTTTTATTGTAATTTTTATTAGTATTATTATAGTGCCTTGCGTCCTATTCTCCTGTAAATTTGTTAGCATATTAACGCCAATCAATAGGGTAGAGGTGAGGAAGTTATAATTTTAAGGGAATGTTGCCAAACTTGAGTGGATGGAGAGTGGGGGGGGGATGTGATTTAGTAAAAACTGCCCTCTGTACAACACGCCGGAACTAGAATCCTAACATCCTCGTCACCGGCCAAGAAGCGGATTAGAGGAGCAGTAGAGGGACTCATCTGACTCGGAACACTTGGGTGCCTCGGGCTTCTTCCGGGGCGAGGGCTAGGTATTTGCCAATCCCTTGCTCTGGAGGCTGAATGCCACAGGACTGATGATCTACACTGAGTTGGAGGAATTCTGGGTTCACAGTGAACTGAATTCAGTATACTCCACTTCCAGGCGTCAACATCTTCTGAACACCCAATACACGCCTACAAGAATCGATTCTATCAAAATATGTAACTTATAAACGGTTGTATAGTTCTATCAAATGTCCTTTTCCCGTATTTGTCCTTTATGTTATCCCTTTTACATACTCCTATCTGTGTCCTATCATTATTTACAAATAAGTATCCATTTTCTCCCTTTTGTGTTTTTTGTTTTCCTTTTTTAGGAAGTTCCGTTGCAAATTTCACACTCCCTCTTGATCAATTCCGATGGAATGAAACCTAGGTCGGGGGAATGAGTGGTAGCAATCGAAATTATTCTTTGTCCAATGGAAGTAATTTAAAGTGTGAACGGTGTTTTTCCTTTCGTTGTAAAGGCCATATTGTGTTCGTTCCCTTTTACATGTTTTCCATCCACCTTTCCTTTACCTTCTTACAAACATAACACCAACTGTTGTATATGTAATGCTTACACATCTTGTACATGTTTCAATATATAGAATGAGGGTGAAAATAGCCTTGGCAGCCACCTTAAGTCATGCAAATCTTTATACAAGCCGGCGCGAGGGTTAGTCAAGAACGCTGTGATCGAGGGATGTGGTTTAATGCAATTCAAGAGCAGTGGTCTTAAAGATATATTATAAAAAAAAGGTGATGGAGGTGTTAAGGCAGCCACTTCGGTCAGCGAGAAAGTATCATTCACTGTCAGGCCCCAAGGCTTAAATTACAATAGTATTGCATTTTCTGGAACTACCTATATATTATGTATGAACTTGAAGTCCCTTTTTCCCTTCACCTACAACCAACCATTGTCATGTAAATAAACAAGAGGACCCACTTCATTGGCCTCTTGGTCTAACACGCTACTCTCTCAGTGGACTAGACCGCCAATGCCGGTGAGATGGAGGTTAGAATTTGGTCGGGTATACTAAGGGTAGTTTTCCAAATTGGTTTTCCATCCTCTATTCATACAAATTTGGGTAAACTTCTTATAAATATAACCTTTCTGATCCCTAAAACCATTAGCGTAATTAGTACATAAGCGAATCACCCTAATGGGTAATAATACGTGGTGTAAAAAAATAAGGGGAAAAAACTACGAAACTTATCTCAAGGTAGAGAGGAAAAATGCTCTTTGCTAGTTTTCAGATATCTTTAAAAAAATTCTCACTTCCCCTATTTTTAATATTACTGAAATAGTTCAATAACCGAATCAAAGAATCAAACCTTTCTAATATTAATTTTTAAACGAGAAATGTTTTTATTTTAAAGGTAACTTCTACTTCTTTCTGTGATATTTTTTATATAAATACATAAATGTTTTGAGAATATAAAAAAATTACTAAATTTGTTAAGGTAAGGCTAAATTTATATATTCTTTTCATAAAGTCTAGTATCATATCTTCCCAAATATGTTTAAATAATAGTTTAAAATGAGTTAATGTCATATTTTCACAAATATTTTGTCCATTAATGAAACTCAAACTATAGGGCTGTTAAGTAAAAAGAGCCCTTTTGGAATATTGCGAATTTATTTTGGCGTGAATCTTATTTTGAAATAACGCATTGTAGAACTATATATTGCGTTAGAACTGAACGTTTTCACGTCAATTTCTCACTTACCGAGGCGGTTCCCTTAGTGAGTTTTTATTTATTTCAAATCTCGTGTAAGTTGGGACAGCGTATAGAGTATTAATTTTGTTATACTTCGATGATTCTTTCACTCTCGTTTATTAATACATGTTAACCCGCTTCGGTGGCGTAGTTGGCTAACGCGCTAGTCATGTTGAGCTTGACTGCTGAGGACGGGGCTATCGAGGTTCTAATCTCGGTGGGGTGAACTGGGGATGGTTTCTCCTAAATGGTTTTCAACTCTCCCTCCACGCAAATGTGGGTTCACTTCCTCTAATTCAACCTTCCCAATTCATAATCCATTAGCATAATTAGTACTTAAAGCGTATAAACCGAACGGGTAGTAAGACGTGGTGCTAAATAATAATAATGATACATGTTAACAAATCCGTTAACAGATATATCCTTAAACTCTTGTTCCATCACCGAGTAGGAAGAGGGTAGTAAGGATAGGGGGGAAGGGACATTAAAATCTCATATACCGTAATGCAGTGACACGGCTGTGTTGAGCGGGACAGCCTTCAAGGCGCAGGGAGCGCGTTAACTTTATGGTTGTGACGTCATTCTTCAGGGATTTGTGGTGGGAGTAGAGGAGGGGAGAAAATTGTTTGGGTGTTATGTTGCAGTTCGTGTGCTTTAGTGTAATACCTTACCATAGGAGATTCAGCGAGAAGGAGATGAATTTTAAAGTGATTTATCAGCATTTTCTTAGTGATAGATAATTAGTAGTTTATATTTAATAAGTAGTTCATTCTTCCCAAATTTTACTAAAGACTAGATCCTTCCTCATTCCTCCNAAAATAGAGCAGTGAAGATGAGTCAAAGGAAAAGGTTACATTCTCGCAAAATATTTAGCAAACAAACAATAATTGTGTTCATAAAACTAGACTAATGACTAATTACTATATGAGAAACTAGACACCCCCCCCCACATTATTATTTTCAACAAACATATTGGACAATCCTCATAGACTCTACCATAGAAAAAATATAAGGAGTGTGCGAGTAGTCGAAAACTCGAGTTAGAATCGAGTTTTAGTATATTAATATGAGTGACTATCGACATTTTTGTGAGGAATAAATTAAATTTTCAAAATAAAATATAGCCTATGTTACTCGCTGATAATGTAGATATATATTGGCGAAGAAAAATTTAAAACTGGTCCAGTAGTTTTTGAGTTTATCTATTACAAACAAAAAAACAAATCTTTCCTATTTATAATATTAGTGTAGATAGCATAAGGGTTAAGGGTGAACAGAGTAGTTTTATATGAAATATACCCTCATTAGTCGATAAATCTCTCAATTTGATTTGAACCTCGAACTCCATGTAACAATTAATGTGATTTATTATTAATATGTCATCTTACAACATGTGACCATCAGTGCGGTAGCTCAGTTTTGTTGAAATATTATAACCAATGTGCTGAGATTGAGCCCAGAATATTTGGAAAGCCATCGTCCCTAATTAAAAGCCAGAGAACCCACGTTTTTTTATGCCATTTATCACTTTTACTTTCTCACTATCCTTCGGAGAGAGGAAGTATTATCATATCAAAAAAAAAATCTAAAATTTTGACGGATGTCAACGTTTAATTTCCCCCGCTGAAACTTATTAAATGTATTTTCGTGATGCCGTCTGTTTATCTGTCTATGTATTTATATTTCAATCTAGAGCCGAAACAATTGTACCTATTGGGCCAAAAATTGATAACTGGGGTTTTATTAAGGTTCCCACAAGGAATAATTTTAGTTGGATATTCAACTCTAAAAATAAGGCTAATTTACTTAAGGGTGAAAAAAAAATCTCTTAGCTCTTTCTAAAGATTTTGTTTATAGTTCGTAATATTACCCTGTTTAACCTTATAAACAAAAAATACCTATATCATTGTCCAAGAAATTTACTTTGGGGGTACTTTACATAAGGGTAAATTTTGATCACATCTTCGTGACTTTTCGAGATACTTAATATCTTATCATTGAAAAGTTGTAGGGCTGTTAAAAAAATGTATATTTGAAATATATTTTTATTAAATCAATAGTTTCAAAGCTGAGGTCTAGGAAATGAGGAGTTAATTGTTATGCTCTATAGTGAGTAAATGTATTACATATTTCTTAATAATTTTTTGAAATTATTTCACTTATACTCTTAATTGTAAACTAAGGTTTTTCCCCATTATGTTTCTGCAATAATGCCTACTACCATTACGTTTCTCATATCAAATGAGTTTTATGTATCTCAATTTTAAGATAAAGAGCGCACTGTACTATTTAATAAACACTATTGTTAACATTTATTCTAGCTAATTATGTGTCTTATAATAATTATTCATTGTGAAAAATATATGTAGATAATTGAATGGCTAAGTAATTTTTAGATCTGAAGTTAATTTTTAAAGAAAATTTGTTAACAAAGATTAGATATAATAACAAAAATAATATAAGTATTATTACTGATTACGATCTAACATCTCATTATCAGATTTAGAGCTTTAATTGGACTAGGGAGTGGTGTTATATATAATATATGTGCCATTTCCTTTCAAGATATCCGTCATAATATCTTATCTCAATTTAGGAAACTTTTAAAAGTCCAATGAATTCCCGGTAGTCGGAAGCTGATAAATTAATGTTTTGGAACCACATCTTGAAATAAAATTATGGACGTAAACTTTAATTAACCTTTATTTATTTTAAAAGAACGTAATAATTATGTTCATGTGAAATTTCAGCACAATAGAGTTAGTGGTTTTTATATTAAAGAGTAACAGACACCAACTCAATTTTATATATTAATATAATTATTGGGCTACTATGCATACAAATTATAAATTGTTATTATTTAACCTAAATTGAATTTAAAATTAGATGTGAAACGCTATATAGCAATAAAACAGAGCAAAATTAATTAAGCAACTTCTAAAGCAGTGAACGAACATCAAAATCAGGCACAGAAGTTAATTAACTCTAAATGATGGAGATAGCTCCCCCCTCCTACCATCCCAACCCTTCTTTAACTCTATCCCCTTTACCTAAATTACAATCAGACAGTTCAAACAATAGAAGGGGTTTACTAATGTCTGTTATTGACAGGGAGGTCGAAGTTGTAAAATAAAAAAAAGTTGTCTGAAAATGTTACTTAATAAAATATACTTCATCAATTAACATGATTTAAAATCTACAATACACTTTAATTGAAACTGTAAGAGTAATTTGTACTTGTTAATATCAATTAGTTTAAATATTGCTTTCCTTTTTCAGTAATACTTTGTTTTAGGAGTTCACTGGGACTATATTTCATTTCTGTTATATAATGCTACCACATAAATGGCATATGTTTTTAAATCAAACCTCATATTGTATTTTGTAAATTAAAATGACATCCAACAAAACTTTCAAAAATAATACTTATCAATTAAAATTAATTCTAGAGGAACAAAAAAACTATGTATTTCTATATTCTTGAATAAAATTCTATAAAGTGTTCTTATGAGTTCATACAATGTACTGATTTTTAAGCCTGTCTATGACAAGCTGATATCAATACCACCAAACAAACGAACATTCTATTTATAGACGCATGAAAGGTTAGGTTTTGTTAGGTTGGGCTAGTTTACTATAAAACTATATTTTTGTCACTTAATTATATTAAATAAACGTAGCTAGCTTGCAAATTAACCAATTTTATTTTATTTCTAATAAATAAACTTCACAATTTATTCATATATTTTTTTCTTTTTAGTTCTGTGTGGGAATGACATTTTGACTGCAAGACATTTTCTGGCGGGAAAAAACTGTTTCCTGCGGGAATGAGACAAAAGACCGGAATAACTTTAAAAGTATTTTTTTTATTATAGACTTATATTTACGTTTCAAATTTATAATTTTAGTCTAAATTTATATATTTACGTTTCAAATTTATAATTTTAGTCTAAATTTATTTAGTTTTCCCATTATTTCCAATAAATAATAAAAATAATTATATGGTTTCAATTACGTTAAATGTAGTGCTAAGTGTTAGAAATATTTTTCAATAGAGTCAAGAAAAGGAACAAAAAAAATCTTATTCGGGTATGAACAATACATTTTGATTTTGATATGTCTGACATGTTTGCTTAGTCGGTAGTGTGTCTGTCTACTCAGAAAAGAGTTCCGGGTTCGATTCCTGGCATGACCGAAAAATCCATCAATGGTGAAATGTGTGCTTTTCCCTTTTACTGCGATGAAATAACGGCTGGGGTGATGTGTATGTTTTATAATTAAATTAGTTTACAAATAGTGTGCTGATATAATCAGTTTTCCAGCTACTTTATATTTATTCCATTCTTTTAACTATTTTAATCGTTTCTAACATCATAGCATACATATATATATAACATATATATGTATATACATATATATGTATATACATATATATGTACGTATATATACATATAAATGTATATACATATAAATGTATATACATATAAATGTATATATATATATATATATGTATATATTCATACATACATATAAATGTATATATATTAATATAAATGTATGTATATATGTATAGATTAAGTATATCTTTTAAAGTTAATTAGTACGCCGAATATATTAATTAGTTTTGACAAAGATTGTTTAGTTTAACGAAAATTAAGAGAATTAAATTAAGAAGCTAAAGTAAAATTTTAAATTATAACTATGAATTAGATTATAATGACATGAATAACGTCAACATGGTCTGGGGCAAGTATTTCGGATGCATGGTATCGATTAGTTGTCAATTCGGATATTTTGAGTTAGGATATTTGAGGTTTTATTATACTCCATTTCTTTAAGGCAGTGTTTTTCAAAGTGTGATCCGTATATGAAATCAAATTGTTCGCAGGATCTCGGAAATTTTATTAATATTAATGAATTCAAGGATGCTAATCACATTTAAAAAAACATTGAAATGTAAAAGATTAAATATAAAATATTCATACTATGCTGTATTTATTTTCTTGGCTGATCTAAGTCATTTAGAAAAGTAAGTTATGTATTACTCTTAAGGTGGGATGGAATGATATGCGAGAAAAAGCCAGTGTTTTTTGGCCAAAATAAATAAAATATCGTTCTAGGTCTAACAAACATAAAATTTAATCTTCTTCAGATTATGACCTCAAAATTTCTTGAATATCTCTCAAGTGTATGCTGGAACTTAATGATAACTTTTTCTCTTAATTTAAAAAGTGTATAATCTATTGTCACTATGCTCATGATAAATATTCTGGAACTGTCGATATCCACATATGTAGAAAATTAAATTCTATGTTTGTATTGGAGTAAAATATTTTTATTTTAGTCAAAGAAATTTTTTGCCGTAAAAACTTCAAAAACACTGGCCTTTTCTCACGTACCGTTCCATCCCATTTTAAGTCCTAACAAATATTTATCACTAATTAATTATGACGTTTATAATAAAATTGTGTAAAAATTACATTATTCGTGCATAATTTTCAAGCATTTCCACACGAAGATGTATAGCCTTTTCAATGGTGCTCAAGTGCATATAACTTTTTTTTGGTGGTTCTCCATTACCAAAACTTTAAGAAACACTGCTCCAAGACCTCATTCGTCCCGCACGTAACAAGGTAATGAAAGACAAGGTGGTAATCATACTTTCCTTATCCTGTACTCAGAAGTTGTTCAAACTTATTTTTTCAACTTGCGATTGGCAGGACTCCAAGGTAGACTTTACGTATACACCAGGCGACTTTTATTTCAAATAATGGACTGACTCGAGGAGGAAGGTAAATGTGAGGGGGACGGCCGAGTAGTTTTCCATGGGTAACTCGACTTATTACCTCGCGTAGGCGTAGTGCATTGGGTAGGGAACAGTGTGCTGTCCTAAGAGATTGATATATCCTGGGGGATATACTGTTTTACGGGGCAAAAGAAAGTTTAAAGACGAATGCTCTCAGACGTTGAAGAGTCAACATCGAGGAACTTTTTGGCCCCCTTATAGCTTAAGCAGGGATCGCGCCAACAGGGATAATTGAATTCAAGGCCCCAGTGAGGGTATTAGGGAAGTGTTTTGCTCCCAGTGCTACGGGGCTCAAAGCCCGACATTGTACTCATACTGTTAGATTTTAGACACTTATAGAAGTAGCTAGTATGGCTACCTGTTCCACCCCCCCAGGCTATCAATTAGCCTACTTTCCACATCCCCCTGTACTTTCAGGTCAT
>CABFOW010005625.1:10333-22123 GCA_902141385.1 Timema californicum
CCCTCCTGTTGAATACAGCCTCTTTTATTTGTGCACACTGGATTTTTAAAGCTATAAGTATTTCTCAGGGCAACTTAAATTATTATTTATTTAAGTTTACTTGTATCTGAGCTGAATATCCAGAGCTTAAATTTATTTATTTAGGTTTGCAGATATCGTTCAAATCGAGTATTTTAGATTAAAAAAATTAACTGATTTATTACAGCGGTTTCCAACAATTTGTAGTTTATGGCCATAACTTTTGTCTCTGTGGCCATCAAGATTTTTTGGTAACTTAAAAGCATTAAAATCCTAGTTTCTACGTTTTTTCACTGTGTAATACTACTAGCACAGACTATCTAGAGCTAACCACATCAGTGAGATAGGTAGAATTTTGAGAAAATGTATACTTATTTCCTTGGAGGTGTATTAGGATAAACTACTCCTGGCCAGAATTAAAATCCTTACTTCACCTTCACCAACAAACCAAACCAAAAGAGTGTGACATTAAAGCCGCATGTCCACTAATACTTGTTTTAATTATTATAGATTGCTAATAGTAATGATTTTATGCTAATAATATCTAGTAAAATAAAATAAACAAGCCCGGGGCTGGGAGATGATTTTATAATATGCTAGCAGCATTAAAAGGCTGCCACAGTAAACAAGATAGCAAGAAGCTATCAGAATGGAATAGCCAAAAGAAAACTAATCAGTAACTAGGTAGTTTTTTAGAACTTTAATTATTTACGTTTCTATTACAATTTTGCATCTTCTTATAATCATTAAAATCCTTGAAAAATTAAATATAAAGCTAAAACATCTATATCGTGACCCCACCCAAAACACGCTACGACCCACAAGCTGGAAGCCACTGCTTAATTATAACACAGTTGGAAGCAATATTTAACTAGTAAGCTCCCGAAAGTGTAGAACTTGCTCGTTACTTTAAAAAAATTGGCGATTTGGTCATGTTTATTTAAAAACATCTTCAGCTGTAAAATAAAGCGATAAAATATTGAATTTATCGATATTTCTACAGTATTTTGATACCTGTCAACCAATGTCCTGCTTTATAACTTCATGGATGTTGCCCTAAAATGATAATACTGGTATGTCAATAAACTATTTAAAACATGTGGTAATTTAGTGCGTGAGTGTGAAGAGGCTTCTCCTGATATTTTATTTTTTTAAATTATGGAAAATTTAAAATCAGCACTTTAAATAACTTGGTTTTACGAAATTTAGTGCAAATCGAACACTGAATAACGAATTTAAAAATGTATCCCAAATTTGAAAATGTTAAAGGATGAAAGAAAAGCTTAATTTTTTGTTTAATGTGGTCTACTTAATCAATTGAAAGACTATGAGAGTTGTAACAATGTAACACAGCCCTATTACTCCTCTTTCTTCATTGTTGCTTTGAGACTATTTAAATTGTTTTCATGAAAGCCTATTTTAATAAACAATGAAATAAGGTACATTAGTTCAATTCAAACTAGTATGGATACTTGCTAGAAAAATTAGTGTGTATTTCAGAAGTCAAACATTAACACTAACCTCCATGTCCCCATTTCATCAGTCAGAGCCTTCGATAAGAAAACAATAAGTTGTTGTATAACATTCCCTTAATTTATACCTTCAAAATGTAATAAAACTCTAATCAAGGCATTGGCTGTACAAACTAAGATCATTCGAATAATAAAACTGCGATAGTCTTGCAGCCACGAAAGTCACAACTAGAAACACTAAACAATAAAAAAAATTACTAGCAATGCTGCCCTTCAAGCATTGCCGGCTGAGTGCAATTTTGCTACTGGGCAGCTCATGTTCCCTTACGACTCGTTTCCATACCTCATTCGGCATACACTGACTGGCCGTTGTATCTGCCTACTGACAACGGTGCTATTAGACTGCTCGATTAACCAATCTTTCTACAGTCTACTAAACACGGAATCTTCTTTAAATGTTTGACTATTTTTGAAGTAGGGATATTTTGTATAGTAGGGATCCACAGTTGGGAAATTTTAAATTTATCTATACAAATCTGTGGTTAAGGTCTTTCTTAATAGAGAGTAATGGGGTACAGATAAAGCCTATAATGTTCCAACTCCAGATGTAGAATCTCACAAAATTCTCAACTTTCAAGCTTTTAAGCAACTTTGGGGGGATGACACAACCCAAACCACCCCTGGCGTGACGCCACTGCATAATGGTAAAAATGTCTGTAAAAATTATAAAACAGACATTTTGTAGGCCTACTGTGCAGGACCGGATTAACACTTTTGAGCACCCTATGCCAAGTAGAGCTTAGAAGTTAGGTCTCCAATTGATGGTTATGAATCTTACATAAACATCATACATGGGTAGTTTTATTTAGGGACAAACTTGTTTTGTCTAGCAATCATAGTGAGTACCGTGAGTTTTGTAATTAACATATTAATTATTGATACTATAGTAACTATTAACCAATACAGTCTTTTCTATTCTGAGTGGAATATAATACTATAAATTAATTATTAATATTATAATAATACTGGACATTATATAGTAATATACTATTTCAATATAATTGCATTTTATATAGTCCGCCGTCTGAAGATAAGATAGTAATTGTATTAGTATAATAAAAATATATTTTTTATTAAAAAAAATTCTTGCTTTTATCTCACGTCGCATTTAGTTAATTCTACAATATCAACAAAGTATTGTCAATAGAAAATTAATATTTATTTTTTCTATAAAATGTCAACGGTACCATCTCATGATACGTAGTATTTCCTGTTTTCCAAAACCAAAGGCCACGTTAATTTTTAAATATGGACTGTTGGACTCCAAGTAATACCAGTCTACCAGCGCCCTTCAATTAGGAAATTTCTAGATTAGTTTGGGATAGATTTAATAAAATAAACGGCCGGGGTTCAATCCTCGGTCCCGGCACAGATTTATCTGATTACCAAACCCTTCCTTCACCTCTGAAAAGACGTGTATTAATCACATATTTTGAATTTGGGGAATGCCAGGCCTCCACCGTGGTTCGGATCCCACGTTAAACTGTAGGTCCTCCATTTCATCTCAAAATCACCCTACCATTACACTTTAGCGTAAATTCGCATAACCCGAACGGGTAGTAAGACGAGGTGCTAATAATAATAATAATAATAATAATAATAATAAACATGAACCTATTGACCAACAATACTATAACAAAATAAATATGACAAGTTAAAGTGATTTATTTGCCCCTGTGCGTGGCACACTTGGCACATGCCTTAATCTGGGTCTTGTACGTGAATGCAGAATAAAGTAATATCACACATGCATAAGCGTTTTTTGACGCCGATAAACACGGTATTCCCCTATATAGCAATCTAAGTTTCAGCCTTAGGCCACAAATCCTCTAGTTAGGTGTTCTATGCACGTACAAGATCATGCGATAGTTAACAAAGTGATCCACACAAATCTGTTGCCGCCATCAACTGAACTAGCGGTCCATGGGCCTACGTGCTGAATTGACCGGACGTGGCTCCTGTTTCAGACACATGCCACCTCACTTACAATTGACTGTCGGCAGGAAACCATTACAATGGATACAAATCATGCTAAAAATAAATGCACAATGTTGAGAGCATCATATCACTCCCTCAACTGAAAATGGGTAACAATTGATATGATTATATAACCATTTAATACATCATGTAACCCGCCTCGGTGGCGTAGTTGGCTAACGCGCTTGTCGTGTTGAGCTCAACTGCTGAGGACGGGGAGATCGAGGTTCGAATCTCGGTTGGGTGAACTGGGGGTGGTTTTTCTTAAATGGTTTTCCACTCTCCCTCCACGCAAATGTGGGTTCACTTCCTCTAATTCAACCTTCCCAATTCCTAATCCATTAGATTAATTATTACTTAAAGCGTATAACCCGAACGGGTAGTAAGACGCGGTGCTAAAAAAAATACATCATGTATAGCTTGTTACTAAAATTCTATGTTCCCAACTTACCGTGAACAAGGTACACCTACCATCGTAGCCTTGTATCAAACTTAAAATTACTATAGAGAATTGAGGCATTATTCACTTTTCACAAATTTGCCAGGGAAGGAGCCCTCCAAATTAGTAGCTTATAGAGGTATTTAAAAATAAATTCAGGTGAATATCACTCTAAATGGCTTCTATAAGCATCCGGTTTTAAAAGAAATACCCATAGGGGGCCACACCAGAGAGCTTTTATAGTTAGGTAATATATTTAAAAGAAATTCAAGTAAGGAGCTTTCCAAATAGCTTCTAAGGGTATCCAATTTTAAAAAATTGCTGGTGGAAGACCACCTCTAATAGGTCTTAGAGGCATTTAATTTTCGAAAAAAAATATATAATGAAGAACACTTTAAACATCTTCTAGGGCATTTCGAATTTTAAATAAAAATTTCTGGGTGATAGCCCCTTCAAATATATTCTTAAGGATCAAACTTAGAAACACATCTGTTGAGTAAGACTACTTCATAGATATATTTTAAAGTCGAAGAAGGACTATTCCAAATAACTTTTAGGAGTATTCAAATTTAAAAGAAAATTGGGGAAGCACTATTCTAAATATCTGTTAAATGAGCATAACTTTCAGAAAGTCTCCAAGCGAAGCGAGCTACGAATAGCTTCGAGGAGCATTCAATTTTCTAACATAAGATGTGGGAGAGAAGGATACAAAGATTTTTAAAATATTTTTGTTGATCTCTTCTACTCCTTTATTGCAAAAATAAAGTTTAACCACTACAGTATGAAATAACAATAATCATTTTATTTTATAGGGTTTACATCATGTCATAAGCTTACGATTTTGAAACCACTTCCAAAAATTAAACTCTCTCCACGCCCATGGGATACCAATATTTATTTCCAAATGTTTTAAACTATTTTTCTAATAGCCGTGGTACTGGTAGGTTGTTGACCCTTTTGGTAAAAAAAATAGGAACTATTACAAGCTTTTTAATTTGAAATAGACAAGTGATTATTTTTAGTGGTTTGATGACTAAGGCGTATCACTATTCCCACCTCTTAACAATCGCTAACAGTCGCTGGGAAAACTCCCTTTTATTTTTCACTGCTCATTTTCTTTTCCCTCATAAGAGTAGGGAGGGGAGGGAGCCGAAGTCATTTTCATGGCATCTTTCATTTTAATCATACTATGGCTATTCTTAGGTGAGATAATGTTCCTATTTTTCATTTCTTAATTTGTGTTAATGTCGGTTAATCATTTTGGAATGAACGTGGCTCAAAATTATTTTGGTTGGGTTTCCTTATTTATGAACTAGGTCTCGTTTACTCTTTATTTATTTCATTTTTTAACAAGTGTTATATAATTTAAAGTATGAACTCTCTAGATTATTAGATACATTTGTATAATTTCTAACTGTGTGGTGTTAACAGACGAGATTTTTTTACATAAGCTTTAAATTATCAAACACAGATAAAACCAATTTGTTAACTATGAGCCTACCTTTAGAAATGGTGACTGAGAATAACTGGAATGATGAGATGATAGCTGGGGGGATCTTGTTTCTTGAGCACATATTAATTATTTCACATTATAGAGTTTCATGGCTGTGTACCCTGAGAGCTAAAAGACAATTTAACTCACAGTTTTTCCTGATATACTAAGAAAAACACTAGATTAGCGAGCCTAAAGCCATTAGGGGAAAAGGGTCAATGTGGTGCTGACACCTAGGGCTAATGAATATAATTACTTACACAAAGAATAAAGCAGAGCTTGCCCAGTATATATATTCATACTAAATATACCACACACCTTGAACTACTTGTTCAATGAATGAGTAGAACAAAAGATACAACAACAATCAAGAAAGAAACAAAAATACTAGATGAACCAATTGAAGAGACAAAAAGGGCAAAAGCCAAGAGATGACTTAAAAAGAACGAGATAAGGACAATTTACAGCTTTAGTTGAGTGGGAGAAGAAACACTTTGACGGCAGGCTTTGAAAGTGTTACCATTTGTTTGCGCAGATGTACAGCTAATAAAGTGTCATCTTTTCCATGAGAGGTTGAAGTGATGCTTTCAAGACGCCAAAACAGATGTGGTGTGTTGGGTTCGTGAATGGAGATGAAATCTCCTGCTTATAGTTTAGCTTTCTGCGTTGCCTATTTTGAGCGTTGCTTGACGGTGTGTAAATACTCCTTATGCCATCATTTCTAGAAGGTGATTTGACTAAATTTCATCTTGTCAATCGGTTGCATGCTATGTAAGATACAGTGGTTTTAGGTACAGCAACGAGAGGAGAACCGATCATGAAGTGTCCCGGAGTTAGAGGATTTAGTTCACATGGGTCAGTGGATAGAGGGACTAGCGGTCTAGAGCTCAAAATATTTTCCACTTTAGTCATCCACGTTGTGAACTCTTCTTAGGTCAATATCTGATCTTCAATTACTCTTGAGAGGTGGTATTTTGCGCTTTTGATGGCAGATTCCCAAGGTTCTCCCTGATGTGGTGCAACTGGAGGCTGGAAGTAAAATTTGATGAGATATTGTAATGCAAACTGTTGAATTTGCTGTTGAGTGCGGTCTTCAGCTAGATAATCGTTAATGGTTTTCTTCAACTAATGAGAGGAACCTATGAAGTTTGTCCCACAAACTGAATATATTTCTGAACAGAGCCTTCTTCTTGAGACAAATCGGGTGAGGGCATCGATGAACGCACCCGAGGTAAGGTCTGTGACAACTTCAAGGTAAGAAGCAAACAAACATGCAGATATAGACATTAATAGGATGGAGGTGTGTAACTTTAATGAGACTCGACCTCCATAATATTTTCCAGATTTGAGAAATGGACGTGAGGGAGTCACTTGAAGTTCAGGTAGATCACCCATCATTGGAGTTATAAGCTTTGGTTTGTGGCGAAGGCAACGAATACATTTGGAAATTCGAAGTATAAGTGTTTTGCGAACAGAGTGGATCATGAATTGTTTGGACAAAATAGACTGCAGTAGTATAGGTCCAGCATGGAGATGCTTAATATGATGGCGATCGATGATCAGGTTGACAATATGATGTGATTTTAGTAACACGATAGGGTGTTTAGCTTCGTGAACCAGATTTGAGTGACTTATTCGTTCACCTACTCTCAATATTCCCTGGTTATCCAGGAGGGGGGAGAATCGTTGGAGTTTCGTGCTGCATGGTTTTTTAGCCTTGATGAGTTCTCGGTCAGCGGTAAAGCTTTCAGCTTGGATAACTCGGCATATGCGTTTAATGGCTTCAGTGATCTATTGAGGGCTGAGGGGTCCTATCTGGTGATCATTTGAATTGAAGTCTTTAAGGAAGTGAAGTACCAGATTCATTGTGTTAACGAGTTTTGTCCACAACGAGTACTTGAACAGTAATGTTTGCATCGAATCATTAGAAGGATTAACATTGAAAACATTTATTGGTGAGAGTTTTACGTCGGGCAGTGCCGCTTCGGCCACAGGAGTGAATCAAGAAAGAGGCCACTGTTCAGGTGGAAGAAAGAGCCATGGAGGACCAGACCACCCCAGGGGATGATCGTTGAGATCTGGAAGGGATGAACCTCAAGAGGCACAGTCCACAGGGTTGTGGAGAGTAGCGATATGCATCCTAGTGTGAGAAGGTAGCCATTCTTGGATTTGTGAGATACAATTGGTTACATACACGATATGGTGATGTATGAATCTACGAGAGGGCAATCATAGAGTCTGACCAAGTGGTTTTATAGTTAATTTTGCAATGATTTTATAAGAGGTCAGTACAATAGTACATAAGTTTGGCCAGTAAGTGAGCGGCGCAGAGTTACAAGCGAGGTATGGAGATTATTTTGAGGGGAAATACACTTTATTTGACTAACTGCCACTTTTATGTCGGGACCAAGACATCTGAGATAGAGGCTACATCCATACCCTCCCTCACTGGCATCACATAACCCATGGAGTTGAATGTCCCAAGAACAGGACAGGTGTTAACCAACCGCAAGGATAATAGGTTTGAGCCACAATTGAGAGAACTTTACGCTTTGTAGGTTCGTGGGCGTCTCCTGTCACATGTATGCGATATGAGAAGTTGTCAGAGTCAGGTGCCCACTGGAGCCCGATAATGTTGAACAATGGTTGTTCTGTTGTCCGAAAATAGATCTGGGGTTCTCTATGCTCCTGTGATACTAAATAAAGAAGTTGAGGCGTATTACTTGACCATTTTCATACGTCAAAGCTTCTTAATTTTAACAGCTTGGTAAATTTATGTATCTTCTCCAAAAACTGCATACCTTACAAAAATTTGTATTTGTAATACTTTGGATCCACGCGGGTAGTTGTTTACTTCATCCTTCACTAACTGGTGGAGAGTTCTTAGTACAATATACGGGTATGAGGTAATTCCATACGTGATAGTGCTAAGTTGGTATATATAGAGAGGTACTACGGGACTGTCACGCCAGTAATTCAATTGGTACGTTTGATTATCAGGGTGTATAAAGATATGCCAGTACATATTTTTAATATCCCATGAGAAGACTATGGGGTGGTGACGGAAGCGAGTGATCACTTCACAAATATCATTTTGAAGTTTAAGCCCAGGTAATAAGACCTGATTTAAAGAAACTGGGTTGTTGGTGGGGTGAAAACGACCCGTAGCTTAGTTGTGCACAAGGTTGATTTCATGACTCCAAGTGGTGCATTAAATAGTGTGGGGAGTGGAGTTAATAAATGTAGGTAATTCACATTAAGCCATGTGATCATCTGTAATAGAATCCTCCATAAAGTCAACATACAATTGTCTGAATTGAGGTTGAGCAGAAAATCATCGTTCTAAAACATTAACTCTATTTCTTTCATTGTTTGATGTGTCAGCCAGAAAGGGGGAGGGGGGATTTTCCTTGAATGGGAGTCGTACTACAAATTGACCGGTAACATTTCAAGTGTGCATAGAGACAAAATGATCTTCACATAATGGTTTTTCCTTAGAGAGGCCCACGCTGTGTGGAGGTTCTTCAAATTTCCAGAAGTTTTGTCAGGAGTAATGAAGGTAGATATCATTGGTAGAGAGCAGTGTGGCGACACCATTAAAATGGTCTTGAGGTGCACTCGGTGCAGATCAGGATGTGGGTCCCATAAGGATGACACCAAAATCAGTACCAAAGGCAATGAGAAGGTCTTTTCCAAGAATATATTGTTCACCAGTCATAATTTGTGCAAACAAGTCTGCACCTAAAGGGATATCTATGGTTGCAGGAGTGTCAAATGTGGGGTCAGCTAGGACAAAGGAAGCCATCTTCCTTTTTATGTCCGGTGAAAGGGCTACACGAGGAAGATCTGAAGATATATTATCCAATATTAATATGGGATGCTCTTGGTATATTAGATTTCCATTCAGAGATGAAATATTAAGATAAGTTAGGTCTTTAGTGTTTAGCAGAGCTTGGGAAATACCATTGATTGACCTTGAGGTGCGAGTTCGTTTGACCTGTAGCAATTGAGCACATTGTTTCGTTATTAAAGTACTTTGATCAGCAGAACCCAATATCCCATGACCAACAAGGGAGACACCATCAGCTGTTGAGAGATTAACAAGAGTTGTTGCTAAAAGCACAGTGTTTTGTGCGTGTGACAAATCAAGAAACGGATCATTTGTAGTTGATACGTTTGATGGGGATGGTTGACGGGAAGAACTCTCGATGATGTGTGGTGGACGAGTAGAGTGACCTTGAGTGACCTTAGACGGTACTGAGTCCAAATTTAGTGAACTATGATGTATTTCATTACATTTGTTAAATGAACGTGATGGTTTACAATTGTTCAGTGTATGAGAGACAATTAAAACAAAACAATTAAAATCGATTCCATTAGTTTTTACAAATTTAAATCATTCTTGAGAAGTTTTTACTTGGAAATCTGGACAGCGATAAATTGAATGAGTGTTAGGGCCAGTTTCCTAGTCAAATTTAGTACGCCTCAAGTGCGGCGATACACAAAATACAAGACGACGCCTACCTAAACTCGAATGGAATGGGCAGTTCTCACATAGGAAACTGGCCCATTCCATTCTGGTTTAGGTAGGTGTCTCATGTACTTAGTGTATCGCCGCACTTGAGGCGTACTAAATTTGACTATGAATCCGGCCCTTAGCTTAAAAAAAACACATTTAGTGGGAGAGGTGGATAATAGCGTGACCTTGCGATTTTGATAGGACGTGGGTTTGATGCGACCTGGCATTCTAGGCAATGAGTAAGAGACTTGTGGTGTATGAGTAGTGTGCGGGTGATTCTGGGTAGTATTCATATTGTTGGCAGACTCAATATGTGACGCGTCAAGATATAAACACTTAGTTCATCTACTGTCAGTAAGCCCTCATTTGTACCACGGCTGGTCTCTAACCTGTGTTAAGTGTTGCTATCGAGTTTCCGCAACAACAGTGAGAACAACATAGGACCTTTGAGAGCTGTGCCTTGTTCTCGAGCGTGGGGAGCTTGACTGTTTTAATCGTAGCTACTGTGCATGTTACGTAAGCTATTGATTGATCTACTAGTGGCATGAGGCAAATCAATGGTTTTATTTATTATAAGAGAAGCTAAGTTTCTTATGTTGTGGTAGCAACTACACAATAAATCGTAGGCTATTTGATAGTCGAGCATGGAAAGGGGGAGATTCTTAATTAAATTACGCACTTCTGAGCTTAGAGTTGACATAAAATATGAAATTTTTTCAACTCGTGTTAAGCTTGAATTTTTGTGAATAGTTGTGTCGAACAAATTGTGATAACACATCCAATGTGATAAATCACCAGAGAAGGTTTGTAGTTCAAGTTTCGGTAAGCGTATAGAAGGAGTTGGAACCAAAAACCCACTAGGTGTGGAGTAGCTTGAATCGTCCAGTTAAGGTTAAGGAGTGCGAAGTAGCAACATTGTTATACTACAAAATAAAAACGTATGTAATTCAAATATTTCATCTTGATTCTGAATAAAAATATTATCATTGTAATATTCAATTTCTTCCTAAACAATTTTAGATAACAGCACTTGAAACTCATTATATTTGGACTCAACTTCCTTTTTGCTTAAATTACAAACTCCATAATCTTAACAAGTCGTTTATTGATAAGGTAGCATTGCCGAGTGAAAGTTACAGACCTCATATTAACTAATATTAGTATAGTAAACAAAAATGCACTTGAACTAAATAAATAAGAAACAATCAAACAAAATCCGAGTCTACACAACAGGTTCATGACAGAGTAATACCACAAAAAAAAGCTATTATGAGCCTTACCAAACTGGCAAATGAAACTGAACCTAAACCTAGGGTACACCGGGTCAAGTTTACCAATATGATTTTATAATGAAATACAATAACTAAATGGTTAAGCTCACACTTATAAAGAGAATCTGTTGCACCCTCTCTGAGTCCTAATACTACCCGACCATAAAAGGTAAATATAGGGAGAGGGTAAACTTAACAAACAAGATAAATGGGTATTATAAAAAAGTAAATTCAACAAAACGAGTAGTTTATTCAATTGAAAGATAAAGCGCAGTTAACAGTACATGGTCTCATTATATCATAATGAGTTCTGTTGAAAATTATACTAGAAGTAAATAACTTTACATAATTCAAGTTGCGCAAGTGTTTTAACAAAAGGAAACATAATTCCATCATTATATTGATAGCCCAGTCTATATGAGATAATATTGCAGCAAATATATTTAAATGCGATACAAAAATATAAGGGCATAATGGGCGCCTTGATATGGTTCCAAAGGTTTCGTAATTCACAGAAAACGATATCATAAATATAAAGTAAT